>BQNB010000252.1:7392-65734 GCA_026074375.1 Tanacetum coccineum | reverse complement strand
TGGAAGCTTTAGAGAAGTTTTCAAATTAACAACGGTAAATAAATGATAGATTGATAAATCTTGAAAACCAGCCATATGCATGAGACCTCACATAGCACATCAAAGGGAATCCAAAGCTAAGCACCTAAGAAAACATGCTTAAAAAGTCAGCATAAAGTTGGTGAATTCATAGGTTTAGGTAAAACGTAAGTATGGACCGCAAGATTTATAAATGTGTGACTATTGTAACACATAAAATATCACAAAAGGTATTTACGTTTGCACTAAGATCATGACACCGAAGCTAAACAAAGTATGCAGCAAATTAATTCCAATTAAAGCTTGCCCTAAAAAGGTGTAACTCAAAACCACCTAGTAAATCTGACATGATATACGTCCGTTTGATCGGTCCATCCGATACAAGTAAGAATCACCAAACCCGGACGGGGCATATTAGTCCCAATAGATCTATTTATAACACTCGCGCTTACAACAGTAATTATCGGTTCATGAATATGGGCAATAGTGAGTTAGCGGTACTTAGGCAAATCTTGCATCCAAAGTAAAAATGAGCAATGTTTCTCACTCGGGATTTGTAAAGTATACGTAAAATAATAAAACGTGGGGCTATAAACTCACCTTAAGAAAATGATGAGCAAATGTAATTCAACGAAATGAGAAAGTAGCCAAACGATCCTAACCGCGACCTAATAAAAAGATGCGTTTTAGGTGCAAGAAGTAGATGATGAAACGTTGCGTAAACCGTTTATAGGTAGCAATATCATCCTTACGTGTTTGTGCTTTAGTTTAAGTAGTTAAAACGTGACGTTTAAAATATATAAAGTTTTTAGTTATGTTCCGACACTTCACCGAAAATTACTATTTTTAGAAAGTTACTATTTTTAGAAACCCTTAACGTCTTTCAAATCTCGTCTTTATAAACTTTCTAACGCGTCCTAATTATCTATAAATGGTTTGCTAATATTTGCCTAGGTTTTTATAGCTCAAACGGACCTGAAAACGCTCGAAAACCCAATTTATAATTCCAATCAGCTCATACTTATTTTCGAAAAGTTTCAGAAATTAACCGACTTTGACCGAGCGTAACTCTTTCGTTATAACCTTTCATGACTCGAGAAAAGTCGCTTATTTTAGTGAAAAATCATTCTGGACAAGTTTCATTTTATACACTTTGGCCAATTCAGACCCGAAAGGGGTCAAAGCCTCGATTTGAAAACTAGTCAGAATGTTCGTAAACTTTGCAAAAGCTGTCAAAAACATTTATTTTCCGCCAAACTTTAATCGGCCATAGTTTCTTCGTTATAAGTCCGTTTTCCGCGTTTTTTATATCAAAACTTTCGTAACGACATCTACTATCATAATCTTAGAGTTTTAATTTGTCAAAACATTTTTAAGACACTTTAAACCCATGAAATATTTCCGGTTAGCCATATATTTTATCCGAAATCTAGCCGAAAATCACCACAACTTCCCCAAGGGCCTAGTCTAACCTATCTCCATCCACTACTAACTCAAACAATAAAATCCATCTCAAAACTAACCTAATCCCAACACCATCAAATCATCAACGACACTTTTATCGCTTAACCTAACGTTGCGAACCCAAAAGTATAATAAAACACAAGAAATAAATAAAAAGCTTCAAACTTTGAAATAAATCGTACAACTTGGT
The DNA here is from genome assembly GCA_026074375.1 of Tanacetum coccineum. Classification (NCBI taxonomy): domain Eukaryota; kingdom Viridiplantae; phylum Streptophyta; class Magnoliopsida; order Asterales; family Asteraceae; genus Tanacetum; species Tanacetum coccineum. The sequence continues at coordinate 64,062 of BQNB010000252.1, read as the reverse complement.
TTATTAGAATATTTTTATTGTAAAAAGTGTACACAAACAAGGATGATGTTGTTTTGATAAGAAAGGTAAACGGCGAGAGAACGATTAGTATAGAAAGTTTGAATAAACAAAGATGATGATGATACTTACACGTAGTGAGAAGATGGTGAAGAAAAGCTTGAACCTATACCTCAAACAACTATGAATATAACCCGAATACCCCAAATAATCTTGGAAATGAACCACGATCAATAAAGTACAACCAAAACTTGAACCAAAAATCAAAAACACCAAGAGTGGTGGTGTTGTTGTTCGTCCAATGCCAAGAAGAAGAGAGGGATAGGAGAAAATTTTGAATGTGTGTTCTTTTAGAGAGAAGGAAAGTATGTGAGAACTAATAAGGTGAATGAGATAAATAAGATCTAGGTTCATGCATTGGTTATAACCTAGAACCTTCCTTATCTAGCATCCTAGGTTGATGGGTACAAAGGGGACCAAGGTGCTAGATTTGTAGAGAGATGTTGGCAAAGGGGTAGGGGCGGACGACATAGGGAGAAAAAGGAGGGTTATTGTTGCCAAAACTTGATTATTTTTCCCTAGATATTTATTTAGGATGATTTGGATATTTTTAACTCACTCATGGATTTATTTTTAGCAATATACGTAATACCCGAAAAAGTCAGAAATGCGTGACTTTTAGAAATAAAATGCAGGAATTTAAATATACGCTCGATAGATAAAAACGTGATAGTCATCCAAAGACTACGTTAAGTAGCAAGCCGGTACGCATCCGGTTACGTTTCTCAGTTACACGCGGGGCAACTTTCTAGTTTTTGATTTAAATAACGCGTAACATATAAAAGTCAAACTTATGCACATAAATAATGACCTGAGAATTTTTGGAGTGTTACACAATAAACCTTACCTTGTTGGTTGATGAAGCACTTGAGGTGCTAGACATGATGACTTTGTGAGTGGTGAATGAGGTGGCGAAAGATGGTGATGACAATGCAAGCAACTAATAATGTATGCTTATAAAGTGGTGAGGATGATTTTAACATGTATGAAACTTGTAATGGATGATTGATCAAATATTTGCTAAAATGTAAGAATGAGCACAAAATTACTGATAACGAAAAATCAACGTTATCAACCATATACTAACCTGACGTGTTTAGGATTTTATTCTTACACAAGATAAAAGTAAGTGTAACATCCTACAACATGATAGTACAAACATTTATACCAACAAATACGAACGAAACACGTTCACATATTATCACAGGAATGCATTAACAAGTAGACACATAAATAGTCATATACACGAACAAAATATGTTCATCACATAGGAACATAAAATAGAAAAGACTCTAGTATTAAGCATAGAGGAGGACAAATGTCGTCAAACTAGCTATAAAATGCCAATAATACTTGTTGGAAAATCCTACGTGTTGAGATAGTGTTGAAAGAGATGGTTTAGATTAGTAAATCGTTTGCACTAACAGTAAGCCACCAAGAACCCATTTAACAAATGTTAGACGATCCCGAACAACGTCATTTTTTATTTTCAATCAGCTAACCAATTCTTAAATTTCTCCACCATAGGTTTCCATGAATTAATACATCTCATGTTATCACCAACTAGTAACCCCAAGTAAGTGAAAGGAAATTCCCCTTACCACATCCCATCCATCTAACCATCTCTATCAACTCCACATCATTGACCACTATACCGTAAAGCTTACTTTTTGTTGTAATTAACCCTTGGCCTATACACCTCTTCAAAACATTTTAAGTATCCACATAAGAGATTTATCATTCTCTTTATTTCATTCCCCAAAGAATATAGTATGTTCGCATATGCAATACCATGAATATAGTATGCTCGCATATGCAAAAGTATGAATATAGTACATTTGCATATGCAATACTAGAAAAAGACTGTTTTTTATCTTCGCACGATCGGATTGAGATCGAAAGATTCTACTTAAATTTTCAAAGGTCTTATACGTCTAAATTCGTATTTAAAATTTATAATATAACAAAATTATATGGGAAAAAGAGTTTAAAAATAATGAAAATGAAACTCACATGAGTTTAGAATAATAATTTATTTAATTGGTGATTCAAGACTATTAACTTTTTAGTTTTGAAATTTATATATTTTATGATTACATGACACTTGTGGTTGCTAATGCTTATTTCCACTTTAACAAAACATATTAGTTTATGATTTCGTTGATAAATAATTTGAGAAAAGTAGCATTGGAACGGTCGAGGTCTCTCGTTTTCACTCGGTAAGAGTGTTGGGTATCACAACGAAGTAACTCGCCGAATCCGACATGTCACCCTATTCGGCATCGCCGAATGGGCGCCGTGACACCGCCACACCCCGCCAAGTGTTGCTCCTCCGTCTACACGGCGAGATAAACAACAAAAAAAATATCACAACGGTTACTTTTTAAAACTTATTTTTTTTTTAATTTATACCCTTTTTCACTATATATATCCCTTTCATTTCATTTTCAAAACATACTAAATCCTATTAACTTTCTATATCTCTCAACACAAAAACAAAAAAAAATCTCAATTTTCAAACGATGGGGTTTATACTTCTCTTCTCAATATGTCTAACTCGCACACTCGTCTTCCTCAACCCCGTCTACACCATCGTCACAAAACTCAATTTCTTTCTCACAACCGTATCTTCCATTTGGTACGCTATATAATGTGCCCCAAATCACACCCAAACAGATTGATCATCAACAACAACAAATCTTTCAAAACCAGCAACTCAACAACCAATTCCAAAAACTCTAATATCAAATAAATGCGCCACTACAATACTTTCAACCACAACAATCACAATCACAATTCTTTGAATCTCAACAATCACAACAAACACAACCACAATTCAAAGAACCACAACCACCACCAAAAGAAACCCGTGAATATGGGTGTCATAAAAGTCGACCCGACCCGAACCCGAATATGACTAATCAGGTCAGGTCAATCGGGTTCAAAATTATATTCGGGTCAATCGGGTCAACCCGATTGACCCGAAATATAAACAAGGTCGGGTTTCGGGTTTCATATATTTATCTACTCAGGTTCGGGTCAACCCGAATGACCCGAGTTTGATTTTGAAATTTTTGATCAGGGGACAGAATGTGATTTAAATATTAAATCTGATAAAAATGTGATCTATTAAGACTCAAGCAGGTACTCCTCCCTCTTTGTGCCAAACAATTTTGATTACCGACGCACTTGTTGAGGGGGAGCGTTTCTAAAATAATCAAAACAATCAAGGTACAATGGATTTGATATCTATATCACAAGTACCTTGATTGATTTTTTCAATTAGTTTTATGGCGAAGTGAACTGTACCAAAAGACCGACCCTGTAATTACTTTATCAGAGTTATAAGGATGGTAAGGTTAGATACTCGTTCCCATGATCCCGTTAGAGCCGAAGGGATCTATCCAGGGACAATCCACTAGTTAGTGTAGAAGTCCTATGTATGATTACAAAAGGAGTAATGTGAGAATAAGGGAATAGTGCGGACTGAGATGGAGCTAGTACTGGAACATACCCAACAAGGTACTAGCAATGAAATCTCGGTAAGCACTGAAGGGGTTAAAGAATGAAAAAGAAATGTTAAGATAAAGGGTGTAAAGAAAGTAGCCCTCCTGAAACACTAGGCAGATTCTAGGTCACTACATATGCTGTCAGAATCACATGGTTGATTTGTCGTGACATTGAAGACAAATATCATAGATCCAGTGATACGGCTGCACAACCCCACCCCTAGCCACGTCAAGACAAGATCCCTCAAAGGATACTTGTTTCATTTCTCACAGAGATCAATACATTTCTATCATCTCTCTCACTTCGAGTTAGATGATATTGAAAAGGTGGCACTCTGCTCCAGCCTCCAACTACTAAAACCAAATGTGCACGATAGAGTCTAGAGCCATGAGATCATCTATAAATCTCGTTAGGACACTAATACAAACTATGCTTGTTCATCACACACTGTGACAACAAGTAAAGATTCTAAGAGTCCTACGCATTATCCTCGAGGTATTGCCAGAACATCCGAGTGATACGAAAGTACTCATAATGAAGATGGAAATCCTTCTAGAGCCAACAACATCAACACACTAAGCTCTGGTAGTGACATAGAGTGCGTGCGCGATTAGGATTAAACTTGTGACAAATGGAAAGCAATGATGGTGCGATTCTTTATGAATCAAACTTGTTCCAGGCAGTGAATTGACGAATAGTTTTTGAAAAACCTTTCGATGTGCTCAACAACTGATTTTTGAGCACATTGACTGTGTATATCTTTCAAAACTAATGTGTTTCTGATGAAATTTGATTTTATGATATAAAACCGTCGATGTGTCACAAAAAAACTCTTTTTTGAGTGACACGCGATTGATTTTCAAATCAATTTTTCATTAATCAGTGGATTTTTAATTCACTGGTTCACTCACACTACATTCACTCACTCCGTGTTTTGTCTACTTTTGAGAACGCTCAACATAAAAAGGATCCTGTTTGAGAACGGCTAGCGCAGCTGCGAAACCCCGTCTAGGAGATTCTTCGGAATTCTACCTGATCACAGGCAGTATTTATACTGGAACCGTGGTTCTTGCAACCTTATTCAACGAAAGTGAACAAAGACACTTTCGTCTGTTTATCACTAACATATACTTGCAGGAATTCCTGATGGTAGACGGTAGCTGCTAATGGCAAGAGACATGTCAATTCACAACCTCATGCTCAACACCCATTAATGGTTACTAATCAAAAACATCATGTTAAGTCAAAACCCTACAACACAACTTCCGCAACTCTGATGTGTGCTATCATGATCCATAAAAGTATGAGCATGCCGGTCCGAAGGTCACAACATTACATGGAGGCAATACCACAACAAGGATGATTAAGAGATTTACTATGGCTGATGATCTCAAAGAAAGCTTAAAGATCACACAAGTCAATGGAACTAAGCTCGAAGATCACTACATTATGTACAAAGAAATTCATGCATGAAGAATCAAAGACTATGAGCTGAACACAAGATCAAGATTGTTGAGCTTAAATTCGTATTTTCTAGGGTGACCTCCCTTAGGGGGAGATTGTTAGATATTAGAAAAAAACTCGGTCACCCCGTGTATTTTACCGTTTATTGTTGCTCGTAGTTAAGTAGTTAATGTATAATGTTCGGTAATGGGTCGGGTATTAAACCCAATGTATTAGCCCTTTACCAAGGCCTTAGGCCGGTTTAGTTGTTACTATAAAATTAATGTAAAACTATATTCGTCCTTGGACGAGGAAAATCATATGCAGCAAAGTGTATATAAGATAGCGCTTTATAAATGTTCGACAGAAGCTCCTCCTTACTCTAGGGCGTCAAAAATGATCCTACAAAACAAAATTTTAGTGCAATAGTATATTTGTCCTTAGACAAATATGTCATATACAACAAAGTGTATAGATGACCTAATATGATTGCTTGACGGATGATCATCCATGTTCAAGGGCGTCAAGATGAACCAAAAAAATCATTGCAAACTTCATCCTTGGATAAGTATGCCATATACAACAAAGTGTATATGCTTGAACCTACAAAAAGAAAAATAAATGTTGCAAACTTCATCCTTGGTTGAGTATGCCATATACCATAAAGTGTATATGCTTGAACCTATAAAAGAAAAATAATAATTGCAAACTTCGTTCGGAGACAAGTATGCCATGTACAACACCATGTATATGAGTGATCCTAAAGAGAAATAATATTATTAGTACAAATTTCGTCCGTAGGCGAGAAATACATATACAACAATGTGCATATTACGTTGAAAAATAATCTAGGCCAAAGGTACCATACTCATTAGAATGTATATATGAAAATGAACCTACAAAAAATAGTGCAATATATACTTTGTTTTTCGAGGAAGTCTTATACAATAAGATGTATATATGATGCAATATATGAATGATATAACCACAAGCAACTCAAAGTAGAGTATCGTGATCATATAACAAAACATCTTATGAAGTGTAGTCTTATACTAAGAAGGACATACAACCATAAAGGAAAAATATGAATATAAGATAATTCTCTAAAATAAACTCCTAGAAAAATAAACTAGAAGTAAGATAATGCCAAAAATTCTAATCCTGCTATTTGCATCATCGTAGTTGGTTTTGGGGGTGAGGTTTTTCAAGGTTGTAAAGATGTATTTGAGAACGAGACGCATTTGATTACGAGATTCACTTAGATTTTGACAACATAGGCAAAGATGCTTATGAGTGTCGGGTTGTGGTTATGGTGGAAAGCTTCATAATGAATCTTCTTGTGAAGATGACTCGGTGGATGACTTAAGTTTGATATAAGTAAAAAGGTTTTTCACTATGTCACACCCTCAAAATGGGTCGCAGCGGAAATAGGAATCCGAGGGCGTGACGTTATAAATATACAAGCACAAGATATAAAGAACGACCACTATATGGACGTTTTGAAAGATAATTCACCGTTGCATAAATTTAAGTAATTAAGTGTTACAATACTCAATAATTCAAATTGACAAATGTGGAAGCTTTAAAGAAGTTTTAAAATTAACAACGGTAAATGATAGACTAATAATTCTTGAAAACCGGCCAAATGCATGAGACCTCACATAGCACACCAAAGGGAATCCAAAGCTAAGCACCTGAGAAAACATGCTTAAAACGTCAACATAAAGTTGGTGAATTTATAGGTTTAGGTAAAACGTAAGTATGGACCGCAAGATTTATAAACGTGTGACTATCGTAATACATACAATATCACAAAAAGTATTTATGTTTGCACTAAGCTCATGACACCGAAGCTAAACAAAGTATGCAGCAAATTAATGTCAAGTAAAGCTTTCCCTAAATAGGTGTAACTCAAAACCACCTAGCAAATCGATATGATATACGTCTGTTTGATCGGTCCCTCCGATACAAGTAAGAATTACCAAACCCGGACGGGGCATATTAGTCCCAATAGATCTATTTATAACACTCGCGCTTACAACAGTAATTATCGGTTCATGAATATGGGCAATAGTGAGTTAGCGGTACTTAGGCAAATCCGTAAACATTAAATAAATCATGATAACGTACTTGCATCCAAAGTAAAAATGAGCAATGTTTCTCACCCGGGATTTGTAAAGTATACGTAAAATAATAAAACGTGGGGCTATAAACTCACCTTAAGCAAATGATGAGCAAATGTAATTCAACGAAATGAGAAAGTAGCCAAACGATCCTAACCGCGACCTAATAAAAAGATGCGTTTTAGGTGCAAGAAGTAGATGATGAAACGTTGCGTAAACCGTTTATAGGTAGCAATATCATCCTTACGTGTTTGTGCTTTAGTTTAAGTAGTTAAAACGTGACGTTTAAAATATATAAAGTTTTTAGTTATGTTCCGACACTTCACCGAAAATTACTATTTTTAGAAAGTTACTATTTTTAGAAACCCTTAACGTCTTTCAAATCTCGTCTTTATAAACTTTCTAACGCGTCCTAATTATCTATAAGTAGTTTACTAATATTCGCCTAGGTTTTTATAGCTCAAACGGACCCAAAAACGCTCGAAAACCTAATTTATAATTTCAATCAGCTCACACTTATTTAAAAAATTTCAGAAATTACCGACTTTGACCGAGCGTAACTCTTTCGTTATAAAATTTCATGACTCGAGAAAAGTCGCTTATTTAGTGAAAAATCATTCTGGACAAGTTCCATTTTATACACTTTGGACAATTTAGACCCGAAAGGGGTTAAAGCCTAGATTTGAAAACTGGACAGAAGGTCCGTAAACTTTGCAAAAGCTGTCAAAAACATATATTTATTTCTCGCCAAACTTTAAACGGCCATAGTTTATTCGTTATAAGTCTGTTTTTCGCGTTCTTTATATCAAAACTTTCGTAACAACATCTACTATCATAATCTTAGAGTTTTAATTTGTCAAAAAAACATTTTTAAGACACTTTAAAACCCATGAAATATTTCCGGTTAGCCATATATTTTATCCGAAATCTAGCCGAAAATCACCACAACTTCCCCATGGGCCTAGTCTAACCTATCTCCATCCACTACTAACTCAAACAATAAAATCCATCTCAAAACTAACCTAATCCCAACACCATCAAATCATCAACGACACTTTTATCGCTTAACCTAACGTTGCGAACCCAAAAGTATAATAAAACACAAGAAATAAACAAAAAGCCTTCAACATTGAAATAAATATCATACAACTGGTTTATTAGAATATTTGTTATTGTAAATAAGTGTACACAAACAAGGTGATGTTGTTTGATAAGAAATGTAAACGCGAAGAGAACGATTAGTATAGAAAGTAAGAATAACAAAGATGATGATGATACTTACACGTAGTGAGAAGATGGTGAAGAAAAGCTTGAACCTATACCTTAAACAACTATGAATATAACCCGAATACCCCAAATAATCTTGGAAATGAACCACGATCAATAAAGTACAACCAAAACTTGAACCAAAAATCAAAAACACCAAGATGGGTGTTGTTGTTTGTTTCGTCCCAATGCCGAAGAAGAAAGAGAGGTTATATGAGAAAATTTTGAATGTGTGTTCTTTTAGAGAGAAGGAAAGTATGTGAGAACTGATAAGGTGAATGGGATAAATAAGATCTAGGTTCATGCATTGGTTTGAACCTAGAACCTTCCTTATCTAGCATCCTAGGTTGATGGGTATAAAGGGGACCAAGGTGCTAGATTTGTAGAGAGATGTTGGCAAAGGGGTAGGGGCGGACGACATAGGGAGAAAAGGGAGGGTTATTGTTGCCAAAACTTGATTATTTTTCCCTAGATATTTATTTAGGATGATTTGGATATTTTTAACTTACTCATGGATTTATTTTTAGCAATATACGTAATACCCAAAAAAGTCAGAAATGCGTGACTTTCAGAAATAAAATGCAGGAATTTAAATATACGCTCGATACATAAAAACGTGAGAGTCATCCAAAGACTATGTTAAGTAGCAAGCCGGTACGCATCCGGTTACGTTTCTCAGTTACACGCGGGGCAACTTTCCGGTTTTTGATCTAAATAACACGTAACATATAAAAGTCAAACTTATGCACGTAAATTGGGAAAATAATGACCTGAGAATTTTCGGAGTGTTACACAATAAACCTTACCTTGTTGGTTGATGAAGCACTTGAGGTGCTAGACATGATGACTTTGTGAGTGGTGAATGAGGTGGCGAAAGATGGTGATGACAATGCAAGCAACTAATAATGTATGCTTATAAAGTGGTGAGGATGATTATACATGTATGAACATGTAATGGATGATATGGATCAAAATTTGCTAAATGTGAGAATGAGCACAAATTAACTTGATAACGAAATCAACCGTTATCAACCTATACAAACTCAGACGTGTTAGATTTTATTCTTACACAAGATAAAAGTTAGAGTAGCATCCTACAACATGATAGTACAAACATTTATACCAACAAATACGAACAAAACTCGTTCACATATTATCACGGGAATGACTTAACAAGTAGACACATAAATAGTCATATACACGAACAAAATATGTTCACAAATAGACACATAAATAGAAAGACTCTAATATTAAGCATAGAGGAGGACAAATGTCGCAACTAGCTTAAAATGCCATAATACTTGTTGGAAAATCCTACGTGTTGAGATAGTGTTGAAAGAGATGGTTTAGATTAGTAAATCGTTTGCACTAACAGTAAGCCACCAAGAACCCATTTAACAAATGTTAGACGATCCCGAACAACGTCATTTTTTATTTTCAATCAGCTAACCAATTCTTAAATTTCTCCACCATAGGTTTCCATGAATTAATACATCTCATGTTATCACCAACTAGTAACCCCAAGTAAGTGAAAGGAAATTCCCCTTACCACATCCCATCCATCTAACCATCTCTATCAACTCCACATCATTGACCACTATACCGTAAAGCTTACTTTTTGTTGTAATTAACCCTTGGCCTATACACCTCTTCAAAACATTTTAAGTATCCACATAAGAGATTTATCATTCTCTTTATTTTCATTCCCAAAGAATATAGTATGATGCATATGCAATCCCATGATATAGTATGCTCGCATAATGCAAAAGTATAATATAGAAACGATTTGCATATGCAATACTAGAAGCAAGACTTGTTTTTTATTTCGCACGAATCGTATTGAGATCGAAAGATCTACTTAAATTTTCAAAGGTCTTATACTCTAAATTCGTATTTAAAATTTATATATAACAAAATTATAAGTGGAAAAAGAGTTTTTCAAAATAATGAAAATGAAACTCCATGGAGTTTAGGAATAAAAATTTATTTAATTGGTGATTCAAGACTATTACTTTTTAGTGTTTTGAAATTTATATATTTTATGATTACATGACACTTGTGGTTGCTAATGCTTATTTCCACTTTAACAAAACATATTAGTTTATGATTTCGTTGATAAATAATTTGAGAAAAGTAGCATTGGAACGGTCGAGGTCTCTCGTTTTCACTCGGTAAGAGTGTTGGGTATCACAACGAAGTAACTCACCGAATCCGACATGTCACCCTATTCGGCATCGCCGAATGGGCGCCGTGACAAACCGGAGCCACAAAACACACCCGCCAAGTGTTGCTTCCTCGTCCTACCCGGCGAAAAACAACAAAAAAAATATCACAACGGTTACTTTTTAAAACTTTTTTTTAAAAATTTATACCCTTTTTCACTATATATATCCCTTTCATTTCATTTTCAAAACATACTAAATCCTATTAACTTTCTATATCTCTCAACACACAAACAAACAAAATTCTCAATTTTCAAACGATGGGGTTTATACTTCTCTTCTCAATATGTCTAACTCGCACACTCGTCTTCCTCAACCCCGTCTACACCATCGTCACAAAACTTAATTTCTTTCTCACAACCGTATCTTCCATTTGGTACGCTATATAATGTGCCCCAAATCACACCCAAACAGATTGATCATCAACAACAACAAATCTTTCAAAACCAGCAACTCAACAACCAATTCCAAAAACTCTAATATCAAATAAATGCGCCACTACAATACTTTCAACCACAACAATCACAATCACAATTCTTTGAATCTCAACAATCACAACAAACACAACCACAATTCAAAGAACCACAACCACCACCAAAAGAAACCCGTGAATATGGGTGTGATAAAAGTCGACCCGACCCGAACCCGAATATGACTAATCAGGTCAGGTCAATCGGGTTCAAAATTATATTCGGGTCAATCGAGTCAACCCGATTGACCCAAAATATAAACAAGGTCGGGTTCGGTTTACATATATTATCTACCAGGTCGGGTCAACCCGAATGACCCGAGTTTGATTTTGAAATTTTTGATCAGGGGACAGAATGTGATTTAAATATTAAATCTGATAAAACTGTGATCTATTAAGACTCAAGCAAGTACTCCTCCCTCTTTGTGCCAAACAATTTTGATTACCGACGCACTTGTTGAGGGGGAGCGTTTCTAAAATAATCAAAACAATCAAGGTACAATGGATTTGATATCTATATCACAAGTACCTTGATTGATTTTTTCAATTAGTTTTATGGCGAAGTGAACTGTACCAAAAGACCGACCCTAGTAATACTTATCAGAGTTATAAGATGGTAAAGTTCGAGTACTCGTATCCCAATATCCCGTTAAGCCAAGGGATCTTCCAGGGACAATCCACGTAGTTAGTGTAGAAGTCCCTATGTATGATACAAAAGGAGTTATGTAGAATAAGTGAATAGTGCCTGACTGATATGGAGCTAAGTACTGGAACTATACCAACAAGGTACTAGCAATGAAGTCTCGGTAAGCACTGAAGGGGTTAAAGAATGAAAAAGAAATGTTAAGATAAAGGGTGTAAAGAAAGTAGCCCTCCTGAAACACTAGGCAGATTCTAGGTCACTACATATGCTGTCAGAATCACATGGTTGATTGCTGACATTGAAGACAAGTATCATAGATCCAGTGATACGCTGCACAACCCTCCCTAGCCACTCAAGATCCCTCAAAGGATACTTGTTTCATTTCTCACAGAGATCAATACATTTCTATCATCTCTCTCACTTCGAGTTAGATGATATTGAAAAGGTGGCACACTGCACCAACCATCAAACTACTAAACCCAAATGTTGCACGATAAGTCGTAGACCATAAGATCATCTATAAATCTCGTTAGGACACTAATACAAACTATGCTTGTTCATCACACACTGTGACAACAAGTAAAGATTCTAAGAGTCCTACACATTATCCTCGAGGTATTGCCAGAACATCCGAGTGATACGAAAGTACTCATAATGAAGATGGAAATCCTTCTAGAGCCAACATCAAACAAGCTCTTGGTAGGTGAACCATTATGAGATCAATTATGGATTAAACTTGTGAACAAATGAAAGCAATGATGGTTCGAATTCTTTAAGAATCAAACTTGTTCCAGGCAGTGGGGAATGACGAATAGTTTTTTTTGAAAACCTTTCGATGTGTGCTCAACAACTGATTTTTAAGCCACTTGAACTGAGTATATCTCTCAAAACTAATTGTTCTGATGAAATTTGATTTTAAAAGATATAAAACCGTCGATGTGTCACAAAAAAACTCTTTTTTGAGTGACACGCGATTGATTTTCAAATCAATTTTTCATTAATCAGTGGATTTTTAATTCACTGGTTCACTCACTCCGTGTTTTGTCTACTTTGAGACGCTCCGGTTTGAGAACGGCTAGCGCAGCTGCGAAACCCCGTCTAGGAGATTCTTCGGAATTCTACCTGATCACAGGCAGTATTTATACTGGAACCGTGGTTCTTGCAACCTTATTCAACGAAAGTGAACAAAGACACTTTCGTCTGTTTATCACTAACATATACTTGCAGGAATTCCCGATGGTAGACGGTAGCTGCTAATGGCAAGAGACATGTCAATTCACAACCTCATGCTCACACTTAATGTTACTAATCAAAGACATCATGTTAACCGAAAAACCTACAACACAGCTTCCGCAACTCTGATGTGTGCTATCATGATCCATAAAAGTGTGAGCATGCCGGTCCGAAGGTCACAACATTACATGGAGGCAATACCACAACAAGGATGATCAAGAGATTTACTATGGCTGATGATCTCAAAGAAAGCTCAAAGATCACACAAGTCAATGGAACTAAGCTCGAAGATCACTACATTATGTACAAAGAAATTCATGCATGAAGAATCAAAGACTACGAGCTGAACACAAGATCAAGATTGCTGAGCTTAAATTAGTATTTTCTGGGGTGACCTCCCTTAGGGGGAGATTGTTAGATATTAGAAAAAGACTCGGTCACCCCATGTATTTTACCGTTTATTGTGGCTCGTAGTTAAGTAGTTAATGTATAATGTTCGGTAATGGGCCGGGTATTAAACCCAATGTATTAGCCCTTTACCAAGGCCTTAGGCCGGTTTAGTTGTTACTATAAAAGACTCTTCCATGCCATGGAAGAGGTGGGTTAGTCATTTCATTTATACAAGTTCATTTTCTCTTACTAGAAAGTTCTCTCTTACTTTCTCTCTCTAGAACTTGGCTAATCCACTAGTCATTCGATTGTGTTATGATTTCCAATATCCTATAACCTTGGTGCTAGCATTAACCTTATGCCATATTCCTTATATGCAAAACTATCTCTCGAAACTCTTAAACCTACTAAAATGAGCGTAAGATTAGCCGACTAATCATTCCAATACCCTGTTGGAATAGCTGAAAATATGCTTGTTGAAGTTGGTAAATTCACTTTCCCTGCCGATTTTGTTATTCTCGAAATGGAAGAAGATAGCAAAATTCCTCTCATCTTGGGATGACCTTTTCTTTACACTGCTGATACAGTGATTCGAGTTAAACCGAAACAACTCAATCTTGGAGTTGGGACTGAACAAATGATATTTAATATTGACTCTGCCATTAAACACTCTTATTCAAACGATGATAAATGTTTCAGTATCGATGTTATCGATGAAATCTTAGAAGAAGATTTCGACGCTCTTCTAGACGAAGGAAGCAAAATCCTCCATTCCATCGAAGGAACCATTCTCGAAGAAGAAATCTTTTCTGAATTTGATAAATTCATAGCAATGGCTTCAAATGAAAACTATGACTATGAGTCCGATGAAGAAGAACCAAAATTTGAAAAAATGACTATCAACACAGATTATAAAATCAAGACATCTCTCGAAGAACCTCCTACGGATCTCGAACTCAAACCTCTTCCTGATAACTTGGAATATGTATTTTTAGAAGAACCATCTTTTCTTCTTGTAATCATATCTTCTCAACTATCTGCTCAAAACAAAAGCAAACTTGTATCTGTCTTTAAAAAACATAAAGAAGTGTTTGCCTAGAAAACAACAAACATTCCTGGTATCTGCCCATCATTATGCAAACATAAGATATAACTTCTGGATAACAAAAAGCCAGTTGTCCAAAAACAAAGAAGTCAAACCAAAACATGCAAAGAAGTTTTTTAAGAAAGAAATCGTAAAACTCTTGAATACTAGTATTATTTATCCAAGTTGTCCGATAGTCCTTTGGGATAGTCCTAATTCCACTGTGTTACAAATACAGGCGGTATTAACAGTAGTCCACAAACGAAATGATGAACTGTACAGACAAAACCGTTACGGGTTGGCGAGTATGCATCGATTATTGTAAAGTCAATGAAGCAACCGCAAAAGATAATTTTCCTTTGCCGTTTATGGATCAAATGTTGGAAAGACTTGTAGGAAATTAATATTTCTGTTTCCTCGATGGTTCTTCTAGATATTTCCAACATTCACATGTCCCTTCGGTACATACGCTTATAGGCGAATGCCTTTTGGATTATGTAATTCTCCAGCTACATTCCAAAGGTACATGTTAGCGATCTTTCAGGACATGGTTGAAGAATTCGTCGAAGTATTCATGGACAATTTCTCCGTTTTTGGAAACTCTTTTGACAAATGCCTAAACAACCTCGATAAAATGCCCCAGCGTTGTGAAGATGCTCATCTTATCTTTAATTGGGAAAAATGTCACTTCATGGTCAAAGAAGGAATTGTGCTTAGACACAAGGTGTCTGGCGCAGGACTTGAAGTCGACAAAGCAAAAATTGACGTAAACTCAAAACTTCCACCCCCTACCAATATCAAAGGTATTAGAAGCTTTCTAGGACATGCCGGTTTTTATCGAAGATTTATTAAAGATTTCTCAAAAATTGCCCGACCTCTAACTAAGTTGCTTGAAAAAGATACTACATTCGGATTCGATGATGAATATCAAAAAGCATTCGAATTATTAAAAGAGAAACTCACATGTGCTCCTATGATCATAAGCCCAAACTGGAATCTTCCGTTTGAACTTATGTAAGTGATTTCACAGTTGGAGTTGTCTTAGGTCAAAAAGATGGTAAAAACTTTCACCCAATCTATTTCGCAAGCAAAACTATCAACCCAGCTCAACAAAAATACACCATAACCGAGAAAGAACTTATGGTTGTAGTTTTTGCATTCGACAAATTTAGATCCTACCTTATACTATAGAAAATAATTGTTCACACTAATCACTCAGCTCTTAAACATCTGTTTAAAAAACAAGACGCAAAACCCCGTCTTATTCGATGGATTCTACTCCTACAAGAATTCGATATAGAAATCAAAGATAAAAAAGGTACAGAAAATGTTGCTGCAGATCACTTATCTCGAATTGACAATGACAAGACAAGTGATGACAGTGAGGTTGACAACAACTTTCCTAGAGAAACCCTTATGGAAATTAACACTAAAGATGAACCATGGTTCGCAGACTTTGTAAACTATTTGGTCGGTGATATTATACCAAAAGGGATGACGTACCAACAAAAGAATAAATTCTTCTCTAACCTCAAACACTACTTTTGGGAAGAACCCTATCTTTTCAAAGTATGTTCTGACGGTATGATCAGACGCTGTGTATCTGGACCAGAAACCTGAACCATTTTAGATCAATGTCACCACGGACCAACCGGTGGACATTATAGATAGAACGTAACTGCTAAAAAAGTCCTAGATTCAGGTTTTTACTGGCCAACCATAATCAAAGAAGCTCATACTCTAGTTTGCCTTTGCGAATCATGCCAAAAGACGAGAAATATATCAAAACATGATGAGATGCCCTTAACCAATATTCAAGTATGTGAAATTTTTGATGTATGGGGTATTGACTTTATGGGACCATTCCCAAAATCACATAAGTTTGAATACATTATTGTCGCTGTCAATTACGTATCTAAATGGGCCGAAGCTCAAGCTTTACCAACCAATGATGCCCAAGTTGTTATTACTTTTCTAAAGAAAATATTCTGTCGTTTTGGAATGCCAAAGCTCTAATAAGCGACCGAGGTACTCACTTCTGTAACAAGATAATGGAAAAGGCTATGAAGAGATATGGAGTTAGTCACCGTTTCTCTACATCATACCACCCTCAGACAAGTGGATAAGTTGAAAACACAAACAGAACCCTTAAAAGAATTCTTAATAATACTGTTAAAGACAATCCTGCTATTTGGTCAAGAAAACTTGATGATACTCTGTGGGCTTTTCGCACTGCTTACAAAACACCAACCGATACAACACCGTACAAACTCATATATGGAAAGAACAATCACATGCCATTTGAAATTAAACACCGTACATACTGGGCGCTTAAGAATTGTAACCCAGATCTCATCACTGCTGGTGAAAAATGAATGTTTCAGTTACACGAATTTGACGAACTTAGACACCAAGCCTATGAAAACTCTCGACTGCACAAGGCAAGAACCAAAGTATGGTACGATGGAAAACTAAGAATGAGAAAAGAATTCAAACAAGGAAACAAGGTTCTACTTTTTTACTCAAAGTATAAATTCAAACAGCCAAAACTCCGATCTAGCTGGCTAGGACCATACGTAGTGAAACAACAATATCCATCCGGATATGTTGAACTATATAGAAAAGATGGAAAAACATTTATTGTTAATGGCCATCGACTTAAACTATATCATGAAGAAGAAGATTATAATGACAAAAAGGAAGCAGTCACTCCCTTCTTTCCCAAAGAATGATCTCCAGAAGCAGGAGTCTAGCTAACGACTCTCTTAAAAATTAAGCGCTTCTCGGAAGGCAACCCATGCTTTACTTAAGTGTGGAGGAGTCCCTCCTCCATACAACTCCACTCGTATCCTTTATTTGTTTTTCTATAAAAAAAACCAAAAAATATTTCCTTTTTGTGTGTTTACTTTTATGCAGGTAATATAGCTAAAAAATCTAGAAAATTATAAAGTATGCTCAAGGATAGCTCTCTCGCAGCTATATATCTCTTTGCTCGGGAAGTACCGTTTTCCCTTAATTTTCCCTATTTTCTAGTTTATTAGTTATCACATTGAGGGCAATGTTCAACTTAAGTGTAGAGGGAAGCCAAATAAGAAAAATCAATCATATCCCTCCATGTTTGCCCTGCCAAAAATTTTCTAACTGATATTTTACGAAAATCTTAATATATATGTTTTCAATATAAAAAATGTTCTTAGTAAGGAAAATCCAACTGAATTGACATCATAACTAGCACAACCTAGTCCACTAAACTGTGAGAATTATAAGCCTTAAAATATTCGGGTACCCACCTTTGGTACCTAAGATAAGTGATGCCTTTAGCCTGTTCAAGTTAAGGTTTGAATGCAATTGCAAGTGTCTCATCCGTCGTTACGGTTGTGTATTTGTAATTTGTCGCCTATCCTAGAGCAGTGGTATTGGTTGATAATTATATTTGAGTGAGCCGGTAATTTAGAAGCTCTAGAACTTGTGCTTGATCATCATTTACTAGATCGAACCCTGATTAATCATATTTTATCCCGCAAGCTCTTGTTCTTGCAAGCACTCCCTTTAGTGTTAAGTTGCTTTGAAATGAAGTACCTACTGTGAAGAAGTTTAAAGTTGAAAAGAAGTATTTTGTACCAACGCCTTAGTTATGAAAAAAAAAGAAAGATATATATATATATTATATATATACTATTATATATATATATATATATATATATATATATATATATATATATATATATATATATATATATATATATATATATATAGTAGTTCAAAGAAATAAAGGCTTAAGTTCCGGCACATGAAGATTTGTATATGCTATTATCCCTCATCAGTATCAAGTTCCGCCCTTCGGTCATGTTTATGTGTCAAGTACAAGCATATGGTAGTTGTCTAGATTATGTCTGCGAAAATTGAGTGTCTTCACAAAAATATATAAACCCTATTTGAGTGACTCGAGTGAATTACAAATCAAACACATTCCCTTGTGAGGTGCTATGTTATATGTCTATGCCTGAAAAATTAATCAATACGCAAACTCTTGTAAAATCCAAATTTTCTCCATGGTCAACGATAATGATCTCTATTTTTGCTTTGATTGCTTGAGGGAAAGCAACAACTAAGTGTGGAGGGATTTGATAACGCCTAAAATTATACATGTTTTCGGTGGCGTTATTTATTCATTTCTTATCATTTCTCGTGAACTTTCGATACATTAATAGATTGAAATATCTTGAGGTTCACTTGAGACATCCCAGAGCTCAAATCAAGCAAAGATCGAAGTGCTTATACACTTCGAAATCAAGATCCAAAGAAAGATAAAGTCTCAGTGAAATGGTGCAATTGTGCGCCACACTTCTCCTCAAAGTCAAAAGAATTAAAGGCTCAGTTAAAATAGTGCATTAACTCCCTAAGTACGCCGCGGAAATTACTTTGTGAGCCGCACTTCCCACATGTCTACGAAAATTAAATGAAGTCATAATATGGCGCAATAAACAAACCTTCATGTGCGCCAGCATTATATTAATTGTGCGCCGCACTTTCACCCTAAAATCAGCCTATAAATAGGAGACGAATTTTCACCACAAATAATCCCTTCATACTCATTTCTCTCATATCACACACACTCTCTCTCACCCTTATGATATCCTAAACCCTTCTCCCAACCATAAACACCATTCCTTTTGAAGATTCAAGATCAAACAACCAAGAACGAAGAAGAATATCATCTTAGTTTATTGAAATAATGAAGTTTCTTGTTAAATCAAGTTATGTTATGAACTATATAGTCATGAGAGACTAATTCTCTCATGACTACTCGGTGAAGTTATGATAATGAATAAGTGTTTGGTATGATCGTGATCTCATTAATCTCAAGCTTATATTGCAACCCTATTATATCTTATCTTGTTGGTTTTGCTTATCAACTTAGATTGTGTAATCATATCGGTATAGGTCGAAAGACCCGTTATGATCTATATGGTTTTAAAGATTTATCTATGGTCTTTATCCTTTGTGTCAAGAAATACACTTTCGTAAATTGATAAACAAAATAAGCTTTGATATAATAAGTTAACTGGATCATTTGAGTGACACATCTGGTCTAGCCAACTAAATATAAGTCTTAAGTTAATTAAGTTAATTTGTGAAAACGTTTTCCGACAAGAAATCCTTTTTATAATTTAAGGTTCCATCTTGGAGGTCTTAATCATTACCACTACTTATAAATTATTTTCAACTATTTGAATAGTCATCTTTATTATCACTGGTAAAACAAAAGTTATTTTCAAAGTTGTTAAAGTCTATTTTCTTTCTGATTATTCGAACACTACTAAAATCCCTGTGGACGACCTGGTCTTGCCTAAAAAAGATTATACTATATACGTGGGTTATACTTTTACCCGTGTGTTTCCCTATAATAAAATTAGTATTTTCAGTCATTATAAATTTAAAGCTTTTGAAACACATCAGCCTCCCAATGTACACATTTTGCAATACAATAAAATAATAAAACTTAAATGTACGTAAAGAGTCCCTGAGGTTATTGATGCATTGCAAAGTTAGTCCTTAAGGACTAACTTTGCAACGAAACGAAAACTCAAGGATTATTTTTGTAAATATTTTCATCGACAATTTACAAAAATAGTCCTTGGGGTTATCGGAGCGTTGCTGAGTTAGTCTTTCACGTTCCGCGAGGAAGCGCGGGTTCCAAACCTCTTTACTAATAAAATATTAGAGTAAATACATAAATGGTCTACGTAGTAGTTTATCGGGTATTTTTAGTCAAAACCGTTTAATTAATCTAAAAATATGTCCAAAGTTCAAAATATATTTAAATGTTACTTTCGGCTACAAATTTGGAGGTTGCATACATGCCATCATGTTCATTATAGCAAAGACCGGGTGTAAAGGGGTGGCAATTTTCACCTCGACACGATAAACGACACGAACCCGACACGAAGTTAAACAAGTTTGAGTTAAGGATTAACAGGTTTGGGTCAAAAAACAGGTAAACCAAGTCTAATAAACCTGTTTAAATAAAATGGGTTGTGTTTAGGTGAGTAAGTGTTAAACACGTCAACCCATTAACCCGTTTAAGTATATATAAGCCTTTAAAAATAAAATATATAACTTGAATTTTAGGTTGGATTTGTATTAAATGTATTTTGTTATGTACTTAATATGAGTGAATTATGATTATAACTCATATATTATTGAAATTGTAGCATAATTATTTGTATGCTATGTTTATCATTTTTTAGATCTTTGTATAATTTTTTGCATTTAAATTAGTTAAATCGACAAACCACAAACCTTATTCATTGCTTGACCTATCTACTTAAATAGGTTGAACATGTCACAAACGGGTTACAGGTGTTATGCAGTGTAACACCCCCAAAAATCACAACGCAGCGGAATACCACTTGGGGTGCTACTTCATAATACACAGCGCTAGATACAAGAGAACGACCTCTAAATGTGTCGTTTGAAAAATAATCTATATCACCTGAGAAACATTTGTCCCATAACATTTGTCCCATAATTGCATCACCATGAAAAACTTGAATGTAAAGACTCCAATGCACTTCAAGTAAGCCAAGTATCTATATCACCTGAGAAAAACATGCTTAAAACGGTCAACATAAAGTTGGTGAGTTCAGAGGTTAGTTCTAATTATGATGTCAAGTTTAAATGAATGTATTTGTCCACTGTCGTATTCACTTAGTACCATGTAAAAAATCCTTGAGATTTTATAAGTAATGGCACGACACATTTTTTGTCACCTAAAAGTACCATATTATCCCAAAATTTATAAAGATGATGAACCTATTTAATGATCACCAGAAAGTGTACCAAAGCCTTTTTTCCCTAAGCATTTATAAGAATGCCATGACCAATTATGTCACCAAAATATTTCAAAGTATGTATTGTCACTTTATTCAAGGCACAATAAATATCCATGTGCATTTATAAAACAAGGATTCAATTACTCTAGTTCATGAAACTGATGCATATATAACCGTACGAGTTCATTATGTATATGTTGGGGGCCCTGTCAGTCCCAACAAATAGTAATCCGACAATTTTTTTTTAAAGTTGGGTTACCTAGTGATAGCTAATACCCCGAACGGGGATTGTCAATCCGAATAGATCTATTGTATATAATTCGCATGGACATCACGCTAAACGTTCGTTACGGCGATAGATAATCTCAGAACAAGGATCCACACCCGAATAGAATCTATTTATATTACATTCGCGCTCTCCCTTTCAAAGTGATTTACAGTTCATGACGCTTGGTGACGTAGACTTATATTTTACCTAATCACAGGTGTCCCCTATCCAAGAACACCGGGCAGTTTAAGTAATTTTAAAAGAATATATACTCCAGTTACCGGTTTTGTCCCTCCAAGAACACCCGGGCAGTAAAGGTAAAAAATATGTACTCCCGTTACGGTGTCCCTCTAAGAAACCCGGGAAAAGAGTAAGAATTAGAGTTAAAGTAAATATATGTACTCAGATACCGGTTGTAACCTCAAGAACACACCTGTGGCTTAGTACCGTTTTGTCATAAGTTCAATACCTGCTTTATTACTGCTAATCCCGTAATCCTTTCAAAAGTAAAGTACATATATTTGTGACCAAAAATGAAGTCAAGTAATATATCCCATAGCGAGCTATGTAAAAGAGTATGTGAACCAATTTGTAATCAAACATGTAAATGCATTTGTAAACAAGCATGTATCCCCCTCGCGGGTTTATAAACATTCAAAAGATTGAAAAGCGAGGTTATGAAACTCACCTTGATCAAAGACCACGATCAAATAATCCAAATAAATCACAACCGAATCTGCAACGATCTCGGCCACGGATGGCCTATAATTATGTCGCTACTATTATAATACTACGTATTAATTAACGAGATCTAACATGATGCGTACATCGTAACGACGAAATCATACATATTTTAATATGTATACATACATATATACATGTGATGAGAAATCCACTTGCGCGTCTTTAAACCTTAACCCTTAGTATATTATATGTATATATATTGTTTTCCGTCCAATCATAACTTGTCTCGTATATTTACAGAAAGTTACTATTTTTAGACTCTCCGTTTTTAGAACCGACAATGGTCTTAAAAATAATTAATTGAAATAATATATTAACCGACCTTATTTTATCACTCAAAATCGTACTCATAAGGTATTAATATTAATTAAAATATCCGTTGACTTTTACGTTGACCTTTAGTTTTGACCCGCTATATCTCAATTTTAAAACCGACAAGCCTCGCGGCAAAATAAAACGTCATTACGGACAACTTTGGCTTCGCGTAAGGCCAAAAACGGACTCGAATGGCTCAAATTTTTAATTTAATAAAATCTGGTCAGATTTAATATATATTAAAATTAACCTATTTTTCTACTAAGTGTCTATATATTCCGATGTTCCATCCAGTGAGTTTCTGCGTTATTCGGAGTTAAAAAGTCCTCCTGTTTTATACCAAAACGTCCGTTTTTGTTTATTTAATAAATATAATTTGGTATTTTTGTAAACTAAATCAGACTATTTCAAAATCTCGATCCCAAATCCCAAGTTTTTATTTTCCGTGTTCTGGTATAAAAATGACCCAGTCACAAAAAACGCGGCAAAGTCTGTTGTTTTTTAGCTCAAAAACTCATCTTATTAGTGCTTATAGATTATATAAATCTCGTTTACTATTAATATCATTTTTTACTAACGCCGCAAAGATTAAATAGTGCTTTCATCACATATTAAATCGATTTGAATAAATAAACGAAACAATCGAATTTTCTTTTGTGGTGCAAATCAAACGCTCCCTTTTCGGTGTTGGCAAAACAAGCATTCGGGTTGTGGGTTTGTTAAATGCGAACCAACGAGCCTTTAGGTGGCTTATTTTAAATAATCAAAGCACCCTTTCGGTGTCTGTCATAAAAAACAATCCAACCGGTCCCCTCCCCGGCTGTCCCGAGCCAAACTGACAACCGGCTGTCTCGCAGCCAAACCAAACACCCGGCTATGTGTGTGGCAGCCATACCAACCACACCATCTTGTTGCACACAATACAAACCCGATCACTCCTTTTGTTGTTAACCACAACCTCCAACCGCCACCCTCTTCCGTGTCGTTTTAAAACCCAAAACGCACACGAGGACAACGTGACACATCTGGTCTAGCCAACTAAATATAAGTCTTAAGTTAATTAAGTTAATTTGTGAAAACGTTTTTCGACAAGAAATCCTTTTTATAATTTAAGGTTCCATCTTGGAGGTCTTAATCATTACCACTACTTATAAATTATTTTCAACTATTTGAATAGTCATCTTTATTATCACTGGTAAAACAAAAGTTATTTTCAAAGTTGTTAGAGTCTATTTTCTTTCTGATTATTCGAACACTACTCAAATCCCAGTGGATGACCTGGTCTTACCTAAAAAAGATTATACTATATACGTGGGTTATACTTTTACCCGTGTGTTTCCCTATAATAAAATTAGTATTTTCAGTCATTATAAATTTAAAGCTTTGGAAACACATCAGCCTCCCAATGTACACATTTTGCAATACAATAAAATAAGAAAACTTAAATGTACGTAAAGAGTCCCTGAGGTTATTGATGCATTGCAAAGTTAGTCCTTAAGGACTAACTTTGCAACGAAACGATAACTCAAGGATTATTTTTGTAAATATTTTCATCGACAATTTACAAAAATAGTCCTTGGGGTTATTGGAGTGTTGCTGAGTTAGTCTCTCACGTTTCGCGAGGAAGCGTGGGTTACAAACCTCTTTACTAATAAAATATTAGAGTAAATACATAAATGGTCTACGTAGTATTTTATCGGATATTTTTAGTCAAAACCGTTTAATTAATCTAAAAATATGTCCAAAGTTCAAAATATATTTAAATGTTACTTTCGGCTACAAATTTGGAGGTTGCATACATGTCATCATGTTTATTATAGCAAAGACCGGGTGTAAAGGGGTGGCAATTTTCACCACGACACGAACCCGACACGAAGTTAAACAAGTTTGAGTTAAGGATTAACAGGTTTGGGTCAAAAACAGGTCAACCTGTATAACCTGTTTAATAAATGGGTTGTGTTTAGGTGAGTAAGTATTAAACACGTCAACCTATTAACCCGTTTAAGTATATATAAGCCTTTAAAAATAAAATATATAACTTGAATTTTAGGTTGGATTTGGATTAAATGTATTTTGTTATGTACTTAATATGAGTGAATTATGATTATAACTCATATATTATTGAAATTATAGCATAATTATTTGTATGCTATGTTTATCATTTTTTAGATCTTTGTATAATTTTTTGCATTTAAATTAGTTAAATCGACAAACCAAAAACCTTATTTATTGCTTGTCCTATCTACTTAAATAGGTTGAACATGTCACAAACGGGTTACAGGTGTTATGCAGGCCTGGGTTAGGGTTGAGTTTCTTGACACGATTAATAAATGGGTCGTGTTTGGATAGAGGTTATAATAACCCGCCAACCCGCGAACCCGAACAGGTTAACACGAACACGACTCGATTGCCACCCGTGTAACAGTGATTACATCTAGAGGTGTATAGGTTTGGGTTTTTTCAAAAACTGGTTCGGGTTTGAAACCGAACCAGTTTTTAGTCAAAGGTCAAAACCAGTTCGGTTTGGATTTTGTGGGCTAAAAACACGAACTGATTAGGGTCGATTTGTAACCGGTTCGGGTTGGAAAAACCGATTACAAATCGGTTTTTTCATTTTTTTGGTTCTATTATAGCAGCAGGCAAATAGTCATGGTTTGGGTTTTTGTTTTTTTACGTTCGTGTTTTATTCAAAATAAACTCACTAAACTTCAACTTTTATTTAATAAACTCATAATACATCAAACATAAAGTACTTGAAACACAAAGCTAGTACATTTGAGCGATTTCTTCGTCGAAAAGTGAGATTGAAAAACCCGATTCCACCTCGACATCGTGTAATTGTTGTTCGATGTCTAGTTCGTCTTCAAGACTTGAAACGTGTTGTATACGTTCGGCCGCATCTAAGTGATCCTTGTAGCAAGTACACATCCCCAAAGATGTCGGTGTGAGTCTTTGTGACAACTGACATTTTCGGGTTACCATTTACTTATAAACTTGAAACGTTTTACTTTGAACACGTACATACTTGAATTACGTATAACCATTAGGTTATCCTGCGTACAACGAGAAACATCTTTGAACATATTCCGTCTTTAGACTAAGTTAGACTAAATTTAACAAGTACATTATTATTCTCATGAGCATGATTTTTAAATTCATATACATTCGGTTTTACAAATTTTACGTAAAGTCTTCCAAACTTGCATTATATTACATGCATGCATGCACAACTTACCCAATACCTTCACCACCTTTGAGATAATAATACTACACATATAAATACTTACTAGTCGGGTACCCGCGCGATGCGATGGCGGGTACTCGTGTGATTATATTTTTCGGGGATAATAATATCTTTTTGATGAATTGCTTTTATAGAAGGAAAAAAATGTCCAACAAAGGCTATTAATTCAAAATTAGCTTGTTTTTTCTTATGAATTTAGTAAGATTATAAAAAGCTTTTGAGTTAATTACAAAGATCGTCCTTGTGGTTATGCCCAAATTGCATGTTTCGTCTTATTGTCTCGATAATTACACCAGACGTCCCTGTGGTTGTCCAAAAGGAGTTGACCAGCTCTTTGACCCTAATCCCATCCATTATTTCGTTAACGCCAGGGGCATTTTTGTCACTTCATATACAATAATACCCTAAGGACCATGTTTGCAACATCAAAGTACTTATAACTCCCTCCCGCCATTTTACACACATCTACCCTCTCTATCGATCATTCTTGTTCCTCTCTCCAAGACGTCACTCGCTCGGTATGAGATTGCATCCAAGTGAGTTTCTATCTTCTTATTGAATGTGTGTTGTTGTAGTAAGTTATAATTTTTGTTTGCAAATGAAAGCATATTCATGGACTGATATAATACTGGATGATGTATATGACACATTCTACAGAGACGAAGAACAAGAAATAGAGGTTGCAAAAGAAAGTGAGGATATGGCACTTTCTATCATGAAAGGGTAGTGATTTTGTTGCCTTGTTATGCATGAGACTTTATACATGTAGTTTTAATGGTAGTTCTTTACACCCCTAATAATGGTACTGCCAAACATCGCTAAAAGTCTGCAATTTGTTCTGTAGAAAAATTCTTATCCATGGTAGAATCTGAGAAGGCCACAATTAAGGATTATACAAAGTTATTGGTGACTGATGGGATGGTTGACTATGTTTTGGAGAAATATGGGAATAATTGGAAATGTGAGGATGAAATAGCTTCCGTAATACTTGAAGACTTGTGGTTGAAATATAGGAAATGTTAGTGTATTATTTGTAAACTGCATTTATAGGTTGTTTGGAAGTGTATTGTATATGTGCATTTAACCTGTCTCAACCTATTTATTTCTTAGGTGATAAGGGAAAGGGAAAGGAGGCAGAGCATGATCATTTGAAGGTGAATAAAGGTATGCATTTAGTTGTATTGAGTCAAGCTTTACATTTACTTAGTCAAGTATGATTTAACTTGGATTAAATTATTAACTTGTAGATGATAAGGGAAAGGTGCATGATATTCAAGACATATTAGAAAAGCTTGAAGTGGATTTGGCCAGGGCAATAAAGGTAAAGCAGGTTAATGATGATGATGATGATCTTGATACTCTTGATCTTGATAACAGAATTAAAAAGCTTAAAGAGGATTTTGGTAGGTTGCTAAAGGCAAAGAAGGCAAAGGAGGTAAAGAAGTCAAAGAGGGCAAAGGAGGTAAAGTTGGCAAAAGAGGCAAAGAATGTATAATTGAAGGCAAAGGAGGCAAGGAAGGCAAAGGATGCTGAATTGAAGTCAAAGAAGGCTAAGGAGGAAATGCTTGCAAAAGTGGTTCATATATCCAGTGATGAAGATGATTCTAGTGATGAAGGTCCCACTGCTTCTACTTCCACAAGATCGAGAGCTCCTATTGCATCCACTTCCAATGCACAAGCTGCTTCTACTGCTCCAAGAGGGTACAGGAAAATATCTATGACAAGATATGTACTTGCTTTGTTTGCTCCTAATGCTTCTAATGCTCCACCACCTTCAACTACAAGAAAGAGGAAGTCTAATTAATAGCCATGTCCAGATATGTTGTAAGTTGATGGTCATAAACACTTTCATATATGTATTTTAGGTTGTTAACATTAGTATCTTTATATTGATGTTTAAAAACATTTAGGTTTTGGTCAGATGCAAATGCTATGATTTGATTTGCAATTTGCTATGATTTGATTTGCAATTTGCATTATGCAATCAAACTGCATAATAGGGTGTTTGAATATGATTTGCAGAGTGCTCATTCCAATTAGCTGCAGTTTGACTTTATAAAGTCAAACTGCAAATGCTAAATGGCAAGAGCATTTGGCATTTGATTTGCATAGTGTAGTTTGACTGCATAAGGGGGTGTTTGGATTTGATTTGCAGAGTGCAAACTGCAACTGCAAATGCCCATGCCCATTTAAAAGTAAATGGCATAGTATTTAGCATTTGCAGTTTGACTTTATAAAGTCAAACTGTAAATGCTAAATGGCAAGAGCATTTGTCATTTGATTTGCAAAGTGTAAACTGCAACTGCATATGAAAATGTTCATGCTTATTTAACTACATTTCATTTGATTTGCAGAGTGCAGTTTGACTGCATAAGGGGGTGTTTGGATTTGATTTGCAGAGTGCAAACTGCAACTGCAAATGCTCATGCCCATTCAAAAGTAAATGGCATAGTATTTAGCATTTGCAGTTTGACTTTATAAAGTCAAACTGCAAATGCTAAATGGCAAGAGCATTTGGCATTTGATTTGCAAAGTGTAAACTGCAACTGCATATGAAAATGTTCATGCTCATTTAACTACATTTCATTTGATTTGCAGAGTGCAGTTTGACTGCATAAGGGGGTGTTTGGATTTGATTTGCAGAGTGCAAACTGCAACTGCAAATGCTCATGCCCATTCAAAAGTAAATGGCATAGTATTTAACATTTGCAATTTGACTTTATAAAGTCAAACTACAAATGTTAAATGGTAAGAGCATTTGGCATTTGATTTGTATAGTGCAGTTTGACTGCATAAGGGGGTGTTTGGATTTGATTTGTAGAGTGCAAACTGCAACTGCAACTGCAAATGCTCATGCCCATTCAAAAGTAAATGGCATAGTATTTAGCATTTGTAATTTGACTTTATTAGCAAATGCTAAATGGAAAGAGCATTTGACATTTGATTTGCATAGTGCAGTTTGACTGCATAAGGGGGTGTTTGGATTTGATTTGCAGAGTGCAAACTGCAACTGCAAATGAAAATATTCATGCTCATTTGACTACATTTCATTTGATTTGTAGAGTGCAGTTTGACTGCATAAGGGGGTGTTTGGATTTGATTTACAGAGTGCTCATTTGACTACATTGTATATGATTTTCAATTTCCATTCATAACTCATTCATTTTAAATATAAAGAAACTACATTATAATAGCACATAAAATGATTAAACATAAACTGATACAACTTAAATTGTCCCATAGAAGCCCCATAGTTGTCTCTCATGTTCCTCATCCAACTCTTCTTCAACCAATCTCTTCTCTGCCTTCATTT
This sequence comes from Tanacetum coccineum, assembly GCA_026074375.1. NCBI lineage: Eukaryota > Viridiplantae > Streptophyta > Magnoliopsida > Asterales > Asteraceae > Tanacetum > Tanacetum coccineum. The sequence continues at coordinate 34,902 of BQNB010000252.1, read as the reverse complement.
CTCTAAACCACTCCTGATGAGCCCGACTCCATTTGCCTTTCTTCTCTATCCAAGGCTCCAATGCTAGGTTTAATGCTTCTTCATTAGCCATTTCTTGATGAGTAACATTCCAACAAACCTGCAACTCCAAATCAGCCATTTCTTCTTCTTCTTCCATCAATTTTACTATTTCTTCTTCTTCCATCAACATTCCACTCCCACCTACACCACTGCCATTACCAGGAACTATATCCTTATGAAAAACCTTAACCACGTTTCTCATTGTAATGTTAAGGTAATGCATTGATGGTATGGGAGAAAATACTGAAACATTAGCAAGTACTACAGTAATGTCCTTTTCATAACCCTCCTCATTAATGACTTTGTGATGTATTGCACCAGGTATTGTACCTGAGAGATATTTCATAGTCACTGTGAGATCGCTAAGAGCATTCGGAGAACAAGACTTGATTATTGAAACAACTTGCTCAAGTTTCCCATTCTTGAGAAAGTTCTTGATGTCTCCTAAACACCCACTCACAATGCCACCATTAGCATTTACATACTCAGTCGCGCTAACCCACGACCCACTCTTAAAATCCTCATCCTCACCCTCATCCTTAACAACTTTCTTCATATATTCTTGTGTCGACAATACAGACTCATCCCCACCTTCATGAATATCCGATTGTTTATGGAGCTTGGCTAATTGAACAATACCCACAGGATTGGGTATTATCCTAACCGGATTTTCCTCTACTTGAACAATACCCGCAGGACCGGTTATTATCCTAATTGGATTTTCCTATACTTGAACAATACTAGCAGTGTTTTGGGTTATGGTGGTTGTGATGGTCTCACGTATGTGACAACCCACAATTTCAGGTCATTTTACATCAATAAACTCAAACTATTTACTTTGAACTTTTACACATTTACTTTTAATTTCAATCGTTAAGTTAAATCGCTTAAACCGAAAATCAACAATTAACGTAAACCGACATTAAAAAATAGAAGTTTACATCAAGCAAGTGTTATATAATTATTACAAAGATAATTTATAACATTTCGTATTTTATTTTTATACGTTACGTAAAACGTTTACGTTTCGCGTTTTGAGCTTTCATGCATGCATGTAAACTATACCACCTTTCTACACTTAATCAAATACCCATAATTATACTCAATACCCAAAACTTATTATTTCCTACCCAAAACCGGCCACCCTTATGTATCATCAAAACAAATGCCAATTTTGCTAAGAGATTATACCATGTGCTAGTATTTAGCCTCCTTTTCAAAGTCTTCTTACAACATCTAGCAACCCTCACCAAAACTCTTACAAGACCACTCCCTTCCCCTAAATTTCATGAATAATTTGTACCCTTTGTCCCTAGATATTTATCCTATATAAAGAGGATACTTGCAACTAGCTTTTCTCATACACTTATCACTTACAAAAAAATTAAAGTCTCTCTTGTTTCTCTCCCTATAAGCCACGACTAAAAAATAAGCCCTAAACCATTTCATAGTTTTTATTTTTTTTTTGATATTTCAAGCATACAAGTGTGTTCAAGGTTCATATCTAAGGTGTTCCAAGGTGTTTTCAAGTTGGGTTTCAAGGTTTAAGTTAGGGTTTCAAAATTTTCAAGTTGAATTTTATAATGTTTTTGGGTTAAAAATCAAAGCCTAGGTTTCATTTGTGATCATAAACCTTGTAAGCATACTTTACCTACTCTTTTGATTTTTATTCATCTTGATTATGATCATACATATTTCTATACTTATATTATTTATTTTCGCACATAAACATCTTGATTATAAATTTATATCACCAACTAGTAGACTTTTATAAATGTTTGCAAAAAAAATCAAGAACAACAATTATTTATATGATTATTAAGCATGTTATCAAGTTTGTTATTCATAAACTAGTTAAAATAGTTTTATAAATTATTTCATGTTTTATTCTTATTGAGAAGTGTTGGATGGGATTAGGTTAGTTTTGATGTGTTGATTATGGAAGAGGTTGAAGTGGTTAGATTAGAGGTTGTTGTTTTGTAAAAATAAGGTTAAAATTATAGTTTTGAAGTGTGTAAAATTCCCCTAAGGACAGCCGATTTCAAACCGTAGGTTAGGGATTTTTGACGAGTTAAACCCTTAAAAATGTGTTAGTACGTCTCAATACGATTCCGTGCATATAAAGAACTTGAAAATCGGATGTAAATTTTGAAACAATAGCGGCAAAAACAGTTTTTTGGCATAATCTGGCAGATTTATAATTCGTGATTTTAACTATTTTTGGGTCCGAACCGGCTTAAGTATAAAACTAAAAACTTGCTTGGAATGATTTTTCGGTAAAGAATTGCGAGTTTTGAAGTCCGAAAGTATAACACAGAAGAGTAAAACTTAATCAAACTTGGACTCTTTTCGGATAATGGTATGAAAATTTCTGCACACTATTTACAAATGTATGTTCCTGACATGAATTGTAATTTGCGTTTTCGGATGTTTTCGGGTCTGTTTGGACTATAAAAACCTTAGGAAATAATATAGCATCACTTAGATAATATTTGTACGCGTTCTAAACTTTATAAATATTATTTTATAAATTAACAAGATTATATATTTATCGTCGTTATAAAAGTGGTAAACTTAACAAAATCATTATTTTGATTTATAAGCTAAGTCTAAAACTATTAGGTGGTGATATAACAAGATAAAATATAGTGCATTGTCTATATTTTACATGACTATATTACTAAATACAACCTATATAAATAAGTGCAATACCGTTCCTTTTTTTGCGACGACATTCCTAGTTGATTTATCTATAAATCAATTCCATCACTTGAGGTGAGTTTATAGCCTCGCTTTTACTTGTTTACAATTACTTTACAAATCTCAGGGTGAGATACATTGCTTATTTTACATTTGGACGCAAGTACTTTACTACTCTTTTAAATGATTACGGATTAGCCTAAGTAGCGATAATCCACTATGCCCGAATTATCATGAACCTTTAATTTCTTGACTAACCGTACTGGTCAAGTGAGCACGAGTGTTATAAATAGATCTATTGGGGTTGACATCCCCGTCCAAGATTGGTGTCTACAAGGCCAACGGACGTATACCATGTCGAATTTTGAATGCTACAACATTCACTTGGGTACTGACTTACTTTGATTGTCTGAAATTGATTGGCATACTTATACTGTCGTAGTCTCGGTGTCATGAGCTTAGTGCAATCGTAATCACTTCTCCGGATATTGTATACCATGCAATACATACTTTAAAACATTGCGGTCCAACCTTTATACTTAACTAAACCTATGAACTCACCAACTTTATGTTGACACTTTTAAGCATGTATTTCTCAGGTGAATAAGCTGCTTTACGTTCTTGATGTGCATTGGAGTCTAAACTTTTCTTGATTTCATTCATGGATTTATACTTGCATTCAGACTATCAATCTCGTTGTATTATTTTCAGTCTTCCATTATGTTGCAACTTTGGGACAAATGTTATAACTTATTTATTTTAATTAAATCAACGAGATTATCTTTCAAATGACTCATTTAGAGGTCGTTCTCTTGTATCTTGTGCTATTGTATTATGAAGTAATGCCCCTAGTTACCATTCTGCTGCCACATATTTTGGGGGTCTTACACGTACGTGGTTGTTGCAGGGATGGAGAACAAGGGTTAGTGGGAGATCAGAATCATCAATATCAAGTAGTTCTTCCCACTCATAATTTGGGTCTGAACTTATTATGTTATGGATTTTAGTTCACACTTGGTGTTGATGGACAAAAAGAAGAGAAATACTAAACAAGATCAGTGTTTTTTTTGCGGGAGTAAAACAAAGGGAGTATTATTACAAGCATGGTCCTTAAGGAACTATTCTAAGTGGAGTGACGAAAATGCCTCTGGCGTTAACGAAATAATGGATGGGATTAGGGTCAAAGGACTGGTCAATTCCTTTTGGACAACCACAGGAACGTCTGGTGTAATTATCGAGGCAATAGGACGAAACATGCAATTTGGGCATAACTACAAGGACGATCTTTGTAATTAACTCAAAGCTTTTATAGCAGTGTACCCGCACGTTACGGCGGCGGACACCTTGTAATCAAAATTTTTGTTAAGCGATTATATGTTTCTCACGATGCTAACTTTATGCATGTTGATAACTTTAGGGAATAACTTTACCGCACATTGTGTCAAAAAAATGGCAGACAACTCGTGCATCACGGTGCAATGACGATACGAAAACGGTGGTCACCACTATTGCTAGTTTTTTTTTTACGTCTACTATTATATAACATTTAAACATAGAGAGTAGCGGTTTTAGCGCCATCTGGTGGTGTCTATATTGCTAAGTTGTGGTCGTAAATAGTGGTCTGTTGCATGGTCAAAAAAAAGTGGTGTCAGAAAGTCTAACTACATAAAAGATTGGTTTCTATGACCCGCTTAATGATTTGTAAATTTCATTTAGTGGTGTTTTAAAGAAGAAAAAAAAGATAAAATGATTTATGTATTATCATTTTGTATCATGTGGTATATTAAGTGTACTTTTGAGTGAGGGATATTTTAAAAATATCATTAATGAATTATAAATTTCAATTAATGGTGTTTTAAAGAGGAAAAAATGATACGATGATTTATGTAGTATTATTTTATACCATGTGATATATTAATTGTACTTTTTAGTAAATGGTATTTTAATAATATCATTAATGATTTGTAAATTTCATTTAGTGTGTGTTTTAAAAATAAGAAAAAGATGATATATGCATTGTTGTTTTAAATCATGTGGTATATTAATTGTATTTTTGAGTAAAAGAGTATTTTAATAATATCATTAATGATTTCTAAATTTCATTTAATGAGGTTTTAAAGAAAAAAAATGATTTATGCATTATTGTTTTGTATCATGTGGTATATTAATTTTATATTTGAGTAAGAGAGTATATTAATAATATCATTAATTATATCTGTTGAGTTAATATATTATGCATTAAATAGTTGTAAATATAGCTTTAACTTTAAGTTTCTTGAAAAAATACTTCATTTTTATAGTAATGTTTTCTTGTCTTAAAATTTTTAAGACTTCCTTTTATAGGAAGTCCCAAACACATTATATAGTGTTATAGATTATAGATATAGATATATTTGAAAATTTTGGCACTTCCATCTCTTTTTACAAACCAAAATCAGCCACCCCTATATAGATACTCTAACATTCACTTTCTAACTTGTAACACCACACTACCTTAACCATACAAGGCATAAAAGCCATCAAGCATGGCAAACTTTTTCCCCTCTTGTCTCATTCAATATGAACGTCTCAAGGGCCTCAAAAACTCCACCCATTGTCTCTTTCTCTTCTAGGAACATAAGGCATGCAAACCTTGAAAGTAACTTTGAATTACTCCTAAACTTTCACTATATAAGGAACCCTTTATGCATTCATCTTTACACGTACAAACACACTTAAAACATCTCATCTCAGCTGATATTAAGTAGTTTAAGCAAGATTCAAGGGTTTCCACAGAAGTTATAGGGTCTTGATATTGGAAGCTAGGGTTTTGGAGTTAAAAATTAGGGTTTTCTAGTATAGTTGGGTAGTTTTGTGCACTCTTCAATCTCCAAATCATCACCACTCATTGTAAGCATTTCATTTACATATTTTTCATTTATTATAAATATTTAATGCTTGTTTTCATATCATTATTATATTTTTTTGTGTAAAAACTTAGTATAAACATTGTATGTTAAAACCCTAAAGCTATTAGATTTTTATGACAACTTGTATGCACATTTTAACAACTTTAAAGAACACTTATGACCCATTTCTTGGCACCACACCTTAGTGATATGTCTTAGGGAGTTCTCATACCAATTTTATGAATTTAGGAAATTTATTAGTAATTTAAACATTTTATACAAAACAAACTATCCAGTTTTACACACTAAACAAGATGGGTATTTTTGAACACTTTAGGCTTTAAACCATGAATCATGATAGCTGAAGTTTTTGTAGCTAAGACCTAGACCTAAACTCAGCAACTTAAATCACTCTAAAAGGTTAAGTAATAAAGCAGTTATGAGCAAAACAAGTTGAGTAAAACTTTCTGGAAATTAACAGCTTTGACATTCGTGTATTGTTTAGCACTTTTGGAACCCTTAAACCTTTAGTTAGACTGTAAAACCTACATTTTAAAAAAAAGACAACTCAAAAATCTAAAACTTAGGCTTTTTAACGGACTAATTTCATTAAAAACGAATGAGATATGGCCTCGAGAAGTCAAGTGAAATCTGTTTACAGAAACCGTTTTGATTTATACTTATAAATACTTGGCAAACTTGATTTTAAATCACATTTAGAACTTGGTAAATCTTAGACACAAGTGTATAAAGGTGATAAAAGTTTATAAAACTCATATGCATATAGTTCACTTCATATTATAAACCTAAAGCGCCTTATTATTAAACTAGGTTGCGGTTAGGACTCGAGTTTTATTAAACTTGCTTATACTTCTCGATTGTATCACTTTGTATGGTGAGTTTCATTGCCCCACTTTTACATGGTTTATACTTGTTTTGAAATACTTCGGGGGTGATAATACATTGCTCGTTTTACTTATGGACTCAATTACTTTAAACTTTTACTGATTGCCAAAGTACCCATTATCCCATACTGGCCCCACCACTATCATGAATCGTTAATTACTTTGTGTAAGCACGAATGTTGTGGATAGATCTATTGGGGTTGATACCTCCGTCCAGGTAAGTAGCGCTTACTTGATTTCCATGTCAAACAGACGCATTTCATTTGGGGAACTTTGGGTATTCTTGAGATAGACACCTACAGGGGCAACAACATGTAAACACGTAAATGTTAAGGCTTCGGTGTCATGAGCTTAGTATAATAGTAATACTTTTCATGTGACATTGTATTTGTTATAATGGTCATACACGGAAACCTTGTGGTCCACACTGATATTTTACTTAACCTATGAACTCACCAACTTTATGTTGACCTTTTAGAATGTATTTCTCAGGTCCTTAATTGCATTACCTCGGATCTTGGAGCACCCCACTAGAGTCACATTTTGCGATTTTATCATGACGAAGATTTATTTCAGAACTTTGATGTTCGATTATAACTTAAATTCTTTATAATTCGTGAACTCTTGGAAACATGTCTTTGTAAAAAATAATTTTTTAAATCGAACATGTATTTTCCAAACGACTCATATAGATGTCGTTCGATATAACGTGTGACTTTGTGCTATGAAGTCACGCCACCGGTTACCTTCCGCTGTGATATTTTGGGGGTGTGACAGTCTTGTTCTTCGTATCGATAATACCCTCCCACTAATAGAAAAAGCAGATTCTGAAGCTACCGTAGAATCTTGTACGGTTAGTAAATCTCGGGCCATGGCGGTTAGAATGGGAAATTGGAGTTCCCTTCCATTCAACAAGCCAAATAACAAATTTATACGAATTCTTGGGGTCACATAGTGGATAAATAAATCGGTTCCAATATAGATCTCCCAAAATTTCGTTAGTCGATGGTCTTGCTCACACCCCAACGCCCGTTTCAGTGATTCTTCTTTGTCTTAACACAACTGATAAATATCAACTATACATCGAGCACTCACGGAGTAATTCACAATAGAGAGAATGATGTCAAGCGAAGCCGAACATCGTTGACACAACATTCATCACTGCGAAAACCACAATTTATTCATCAAATCAAATCTACTTTCCTTGACATACGATTTTCACTTTTTACAAAACCAAACTTCATTATAATTTTTTCGAAACACATTTTGTTCTAAATACTTATTTCACTCTGCATCTACATTTGCAAAGAAAACTCGCTTTTCCAACAAAAATTCAAAATCAAACATTATGCAACTCCAAACAAATATAAATCTTCATCAGATAAGTAGTTTATTACATCACAAACCAATTGAGCAAACTTTCGCCTATCAACCGCCGCTAATTGCGTTCAAGACATTCAATCAAAGGCGCGTCTCCATGCAGGCTCGAGGCACAACACGCCACCGGTTACCTTCCGCTGTGATATTTTGGGGGTGTGACAGTCTTGTTCTTCGTATCGATAATACCCTCCCACTAATAGAAAAAGCAGATTCTGAAGCTACCGTAGAATCTTGTACGGTTAGTAAATCTCGGGCCATGGCGGTTAGAATGGGAAATTGAGTTTCCCTTCCTTTCCATCAAGCCAAAATATCAAATTTTACGAATTCTTGGGGTCTCATAGTGGATAAAAAATCGGTTCCAATATATATCTCCCAAATTCGTTAGTCGATGGTTGCTCACCCCTAGCCCGTTTAGTGTTTTCTTGTCTTAAACTATGATATAAGCTATCCATCGTATCCATGGTAGTATTAATAGAAAATGATGAAGAAGCCGAACTCGTTGAAACATTTGTTGAACCATATTTATTAAAATAAACTTCATTATAATTCTTTAAAACATTTGTTAAAATAATTTTTTGCATCTCTTGCAAAGAAAACGTTTTCCTTATGCAACTCCAAATCAATATAAATCTTATCGATAAGTAGTTTTACCCCGCTAATGTTCAAGCATGGGTTCCATGCGGTGGCACAAGTAATTACCGGTGAAAGTTCTTTGAAATATTTTATAAGTTTTTCTTTCATGGGTTCAACCATTTTTTCATATAGTTGACCACTAATTTTGTATTCGCCTAATTTTGAACACATTAAATAAATTTGGTTGAGTACCAGATGACTCGTGGGATAATAAACACCCGATAATAAAGTTGTTTCGTTTTTAAAACTTCGAGTAATTCGGATATTTTTTGAATAGTATACCAATTTTGGGTCGAAAATGATGCACACAAACACGCATTAGCAAGTTCATCATGAAAAACTTGTAAAGTATTTTCTTTGCGTAAACCACATAAAAACATTTTATAAGTCAAATTGCATCTTGTAGGAACGTCCCAATTAGGAGTTAAAAAAGGGAATCCGTCTTCTTACACAATCCCATATAATGTTTATATCTAGCTTTACCCGAACAAAATATATCTTGTAACATAGTTTTAAAAGCGCCTTTTATCCAACTTATTTCTTCTACCGCTAGTTCGGCTTGCACAACCAAGTTTATGATGTGTGCAACACATCGACTATGATAAAAAATACCGTTCAAAGGTGGTTCGTATTTTAGTATTAGTTTTTTGACGGCGTTTGTATTATTACTTGTGTTATCTGTAACACCCCCAAAATGGGTCGCATCAAAATTATGTCCGGGGGTGTTACTTCATGAATATATTGCACAAGATATAAGAGAACGACCTCTAAATGAGTCGTTTGAAAAGTAATCTCGTTGATTTAATTGAAAAAATAACATTTGTCCCAAGGTTTACATCATAATGAAAGTCTGGAAATAATACAACGAGATTTGATATTTTAAATGTATGTAGAAATCCATGAATGTAATCTTGAAAAATCTAGACTCCGATGCACATCAGTTACGTTAAGCATCTTATTCACCAGAGAAATACATGCTTAAAAGTGTCAACATAAAGTTGATGAGTTCATAGGTTTATGTAAGTATAAATGTAGGACCAAAAGAGTATAATGTCTACTGCATCACTCACGGTATTATTGAAAGTATTTAGTGACTACTGCTTCACTACAGTATCACAAAAAGTATTTAACAATTAGTGACGTTCAATAAAAGTAGTGTGGACCACACGATTTTAAAGTGTATGACTATTGTAACACATACAATATCACAAAATGTAATTACAACTGCACTAAGCTCATGACAATGACGCTACGACTTGTATGTGTGCATTTTAATGCAATTGATAGCCCCGTGTAGATGTCAACTCGTAACATCTAAATCCGACATGGTACGTCCGTTAGTTCGGTTCGCCGAAACTAGTGAGAGCTGCTCACCTGAACGGGGATGTCAATCCTAAATAAATCTATTTATAACATTCGCACTTACACCAAGTAATTAACAGTTCATGATAATGGGCATTGTGAGTTATCGCTACTTAGGCACGCTACGTAATTATTGTAAACATTGAAAAGTATTGTATTTGTGTCCAATTGTAAAATAAGCAATGTATCTCGCCTCGAGATTTGTAAATGGGTATGAAAACGAGTATGTAAATGAGTTTGGAATCAATCATGTAAACGAGTTATGAAAACGAGTATGTAAACAAGTTAGTAAAAGAATAAGTAAACAAGTTTGTAAACGAATAAGTAAACAAGTTTGTAAACCAGCATGTATTCTTCCCCAAAAGAGTTAAAAAGAAGTAAAATAGGGGTCATAAAACTCACCTCAAGTAATGGAATTGATTTAGAATAAATCAACAATGAATGACGTCACAAATAGTCGGAAAACAACCTAATTAAATATAGGTCGATTAAGTATAAAGTACTTGAAATAAATACCACAATATATTTTATAAAATTATATCACCACCTAATAGTTTTGTTTAGTTTAGAGGCTGAAACAATGTTTTCGTTACATTCGTCATTTAATGTCTAAGTATATACACTTTTATGCTTAGAAACTTGCGCTTCTATAGCAAAACATCATTCCGAACAACATTCTAGTTTTATACTCAAGCCGGTTCGGACCCAAAAGCCCTCAAAAATACGTTTTATAAACTGATCAGAATGTATAACTTTTATAAAAGCTGTCAAAAAATTAATAGTTACCGGTATCTTTAAAAATTCATATCTCCTTCGTTTTAACTATATTTTTCACGTTCTTTATACCCACATAATCGTCTTAAGACGTACTAACACATTTTTAGGATTATAAATTACCTCAAAGTCCGTGCCAAGACCAATAGGGTCGGCTGTTAGCATGTATATGTATATAGGTTTTATGTTGTGATTTTTACCATGTTTTTATCACTATAAGTCCACTAGTTTTTTCAATACAACCTCATTTATATAAATAAAGTCCACTAATTTAGATTCATCCATTTCACTTCTATTTCATAAATAAAATGCCAAAAACATAAATTAATCCATAAAACTATATACAATATAAACTAAATGGTGATTTAACTAAATAATCAAGATGTATATATGTAAGTAAATATAATGAAAGTGTAGAGATTTTTGTGTGAACCTTGAGTGTATGAGAATGATGATGAACACAATCTAAACCTAACTCAAACCCCTCTTGTTTGATTAATAACCTAAACCCTTGAATATACTTGTAGTTCTTGTTAGAAAATCAAAACCAACATGTTCTTGTTCTTTGTTTCTTGACCGAACACCAAAAGAGAAAAGAGAGGTTTCTAGTGATTTTTGCTTTGTGTGAATGAATGTTAAGACCTTCTAGTATATAAGGTAAAAGCAAGTATGGTTATTACATTAAAATAAGCTCATAGGGACATTATAGGATGTGAAGGCACAAGCATGCATAAGCATGCTTGTCTTGCCATGTACATGGAGCAAAAGAGAGACAAGACAAAAGCTTTTGGGGGCTTATACATGGGAGGTAATAAGCTAGGGTTTATACCTTGGATAATGATTAATATATAATAAGTAAAAACAAACTTAGTGGATGATTTATGTATTTATATACATAGGGACGGTTTGTTTGTGAATATGGGTAAGTATTATAATTTTTTTGGGTATTTGTATTATTGTGGGTATTTGTTGAAGTCTAGAAGGTGTTGGTGTTTCCATGCATGCATAAAAGCAAAATATTGTGAAACGTAAATGTTTTACGTAACGTATAAAAATAAAATGTGAAAAATTAATAATTATCTCCCTAATAATTATATAAAAATTGTTTAAACTTTTATTTGTTTGGTGTCGGCTTACGTTGATTGTTGATTTTTAGTTTACACGATTTAACTAAACAGTTGAAATTAAAAACAAACGCATAAAAGTTTAAAATAAATAGTTGAGAGTTTATTGACGTAAAATGACTTAAAATGCGAATTGTTACAGTCTTTCCGTGTTAAAAGAATTTCGTCCCGAAATTCGGTTTGTGTTGCCTTCCAGAGTGGCGTTGGTGAAGAGGTGTGGATGCTTGTTGTGGATTACAAATCTTAATTCCTCTAAATCATGGTACTAGCTTTATTTTCTCAATATAGAGAGTATCATTGGTACGAGTTTCAACTCCTTGATTATACTATGAAGATTCTTTTTCTCAACGTTCTCTTTCATAATTCCCTCAGCTTAAGTGTTCAAGATTTGTGACGGCAAATTCAAATTTATTGTTGTGACAAGAGTTGACTCCTAGTGGTCTTATCTGTTCCTTTCGGCTTAAATATCAATCACGATATTTGCCCTCCCATGGTGATAACGAATCTATACCTATGATGACGTCTCGATTTCTCAGTTTTACGGTATTACGTCAACGTTTGAACGGGTGCTTTATGAAATTTCTTGACGGCGAGCAACTCGTTGGCGGGTTGTCCTAGGGTGACTAGTGATGCGTCTCGACTTTTCGACATAGGATTTGGCGTAGGATGATGTCGACTCTGTGGAGTAAAGGTCTACTTAGTCACTATGATTACTAATTCAGTTTCCCGTGACAAACACGTTTTATGAACACGCACACAAAAACTTTGCTTTTCGAGGATATAAGTAGAGAATTGATTTTGACAAAAGTTTTAAGGTGACTACTACTTAGTATGGCATGGTCCTTCCTGAATTATACATAGGTGAAGATTTTTCATCCTCGATATTTTCCTCCTTAATTGTTTCAGCTTGGGTATCCAAGATTTGTGACGGCGAGTTAAATTTATGTGTTATGTCTAAAATTCAAATCCTAGTAGTCTTATTCGTTCCTTTCGGCTTAAAACGTCATTTATAACATTCTCAAACTTATTTATACCTATGATGGCGTTGCATCTACTAAGTTCTACAGTATTACGTCGAGGTTGAATGGGTGATTTAGTGAATTCTTAGGTGGCGGCTAACTCGTGCGGATTTCCTATGGCGACTAGTGATTTGCATTTAACTTTTCGAGATTAGGATTTGGCATAAGAGATTCGAGTCTAAGCAGTAAGGTAGAGTAAAAGGATCTATCAGTACTATGATATACTAATTCAGTTTACATGGTGACAAACATGTTTATGAAACAACACACACAAAACTTTGCTTTTCGGGATATAAGTAGATATTAAAAATTGAGCCCCAGTTTTAAGGAGACTACTACTACATTGCATGGTCCTTCCTTGAATTATATACATAGGTGATCCAGGCTATGAATTAATATAGGACTAACGAATCAACTCCTATATGCATCAAGACTAACGTATGCCAAATAATATGTATCAAAAGAACATTATTGTTAACAAAATAATAAATTACAAGATAGCTAAACAAGGCATTTTGGGAAACAAAAATATAGTTTTATATAATCGTTAAATGGATTTTGTAAGACATCTAGCTAAGTGGCTCCATGATAGTAAAATCATATAGCGTTTTGGGAATAAAAATAGTACATAAGGTATTCTTGAAATGATTGTAAAGTAGTTTATAAAATGTTAGTTTATTACACGATAGTAAAATAATTTGTCAACGATAGTAAAATGGTTTATCATGTGGTAGGAAAAATAGTTTATAAAGTGGTTGTAAAATGTTTGAAGGGCTATAATAGTTTAAGGAGTGGTTTGCTTAATTAAATAGAGAATTAACGTAAAATCGACAAAATTTTCCCGACACATAAATTTGACATGAAAATTTAAATCACCCACACATACGAACTCTTATAGGGAATAAAGTCTAAGATAGCTCCAACTTAGGTTTTAGTGAGCAAGATGGGAAAGTATCTCCTTAAGCATTAACCTCAATAGCATTATTAACTCGTTGGGCTACAACCTGATCACTCTTCGCGGAACTCATTCTTTGTCTTATCATCAATATTTTCTTCAAAATTGAACATGAAGTAAAAGAAAATAAAATAAGTTGGATTCCAAAAGTCGTGCTACCAAAAGTGAAATGAATATGATGGCGACAATTAAAGCGTGTTAGAATTAATCGTCATGAATTCAAGGCGATGGTCGTAAGTTTACGTAGGTGTTTCAACTAGTATGAAGGCGGGTGTTCAAACCTCAGGAGATTGAATATGTAAGTAAGTAAACTAGTGGGATCGCGGACTGTGACAAGTTACAATGTTTGTTAGGAACTGAAATTATGTAAAGTCAAAGAAAGGTTTCAAAGACCATCGTGTCATTCACAATGAATCTTGAGAAAGAGACAAATTGTTTAAATAAATAATCATTTTATATAATGAAGAATGTACAAAATATCACAAGGGGAGGTAAGCACAAAAATAAGTCATGTAAGCATTAGTGTAAAGCAAGTAGCAAGAAGTGTGGTATTCACATGAAATTTTTTAGTGATGCAATGTTTATGAAAACGTTTATAGTCAAGGTAAATATGCAACCTTAGTTCTCTATAACATTAGCTCTAAGATACCAATCAGTAACACCTCCCAAAATAGGATCGCAACAGAAATTTCCATGATGTTACTACATAATACAATATGCACAATATAATGCAAGAACAACCTCTAAATGTGACATTTAAAAAGTAACCTCAGTTTGATTTTTCTGTAAATGTTAAATTGCTATACTTACATTTGATCCCAAGAAACAATCAAATGGAAAAGAACTGGAAAATAAGTCATACGAGATTTGAACTTGTTTTAGAAGAATGTAGAAATCATGAAATGTAATCTTGTGTAAAAGTTGAAGACTCCAATGCACAATCTAGTAAAGTCAAGCATCAATACACCAGAGAAATAAATGCTATAAAAGTGTCAACATAAAGTTTGGTGTAGATCATGAAGGTTTATAGTAATATGTAAAAGTATGACCCTAGGAGATAAGTGTCTACTGCTTCACGGCACGAAAAGTGTTTAGTGACTGCTACTTCACCACAGTATCACAAAAAGTATTTAACAATTAGTGACGTTCAATAAAAGTAGTGTGGACCACAAGATTTCAAAGTGTATGACTATTGTAACACATACAATATCACAAAATGTAATTACAACTGCACTAAGCTCATGACACTGACGTTATGACTTGTATGTGTGCATTTTAATTCAATTGATAGCCCCGTGTAGATGTTAACCCGTAACATCTAAATTCGACATGGTATACGTCCGTTAGTTCGGTTCGCCGAAACTAGTGAGAGCTACTCATTCGAACGGGAATGTCAATCCCAAATAGATCTATTTATAACATTCGCGCTTACACCAAGTAATTAACAATTCATGATAGTGGGCATTGTGGGTTATCGCTACTTAGGAATGCTACGTAATTATTGTAAACATTGAAAAGTATTGTACTTGTGTTCAATTCTAAAATAAGCAATGTCTCTCGCCTCGAGATTTGTAAGTGAGTATGAAAACGAGTATGTAAATAAGTTTGGAATCAATCATGTAAACGAGTTATGAAAACGAGTATGTAAACAAGTTAGTAAACGAATAAGTAAACAAGTTTGTAAACGAATAAGTAAATAAGTTTGTAAACCAGCATGTATTCTCCCCCAAAAGAGTTAAAAAGAAGTAAAATAAGGGTCATGAAACTCACCTCAAGTAATGAAATTGATTTAGAATAAATCAACAATGAATGACGTCACAAATAGTCGGAAAGAAACCTAATTAAATATAGGTCGATTAAGTATAAAGTACTTGAAATAAATACCATAATATGTTTTATAAAGTTATATCACCACCTAATAATTTTTGTTTAGTTTATAGGCTGAAACAATGTTTTCGTTACATTCGTCATTTAATGTCAAAGTATATACACTTTTAGGCTTAGAAACTCGCGTTCATACAGCAAAACATCATTCCGAACAACATTTTAGTTTTGTACTTAAGCAGGTTCGAACCCAAAAGCCCTTAAAAATATGTTTTATAAACTGATCAGAATGTATAACTTTTATAAAAGCTGTCAAAAATTTAATAGTTACCGGTATCTTTAATAATTCATATCTCCTTCGTTCTAACTCTGTTTTTCACGTTCTTTATACCCACTAAATCATCTTAAGACATACTAACACATTTTTAGGATTATAAATTGCCTCGAAGTCCGTACCAAGACCAGTAGGGTCTGCTGTTAGCATGTATATGTATATAGGTTTTATGTTGTGATTTTTACCATGTTTTTATCACTACAAGTCCACTAGTTTTTCCATTACAACCTCATTTATATAAATAAAGTCCACTAATTTGGATTCATCCATTTCACTTCTATTTCATAAATAAAATGCCAAGAACATAAATTAATCCATAAAACCATATAAAATATAAACTAAGTGGTGATTTAACTAAATAATCAAGATGTATATATGTAAGTATATATATAATGAAAGTGTAGAGATTTTTGTGTGAACCTTGAGTGTATGAGAATGATGATGAACACAATCTAAACCTAACTCAAACCCCTCTTGTTTGATTAATAACCTAAACCCTTGAATACACTTGTAGTTCTTGTTAGAAAATCAAAACCAATATGTTCTTGTTCTTTGTTTCTTGACCGGACACCAAAAGAGAGAAAAAAGAGGTTTCTAGTGATTTTTGCTTTGTGTGAATGAATGTTAAGACCTTTTAGTATATAAGATAAAAGCAAGTATGGTTATTACATTAAAATAAGCTCATAGGGACATAAGGACATTATAGGATGTGAAGGCACAAGCATGCTTGTCTTGTCGTGTACATGGAGCAAAAGAGAGACAAGACAAAAGCTTTTGGGGGCTTATACATGGGAGGTAATAAGCTAGAGTTTATACCTTGGATAATGATTAATATATAATAAGTAAAATCAAACTTAGTGGATGATTTATGTATTTATATACATAGGGACGGTTTGTTTGTGAATATGGGTAAGTTTTATAAAAAAAATTGGGTTTTGGTATTATTGTGAGTATTTGTTGAAGTCTAGAAAGGTGTTGATGTTTCCATGCATGCATAAATGCAAAATATTGTGAAATGTAAACGTTTTACGTAACGTATAAAAATAAAATGTGAAAAATTAATAATTATCTCCGTAATAATTATATAACAATTGTTTGACGTAAACCTTTATTTGTTTGGTGTCGGTTTACGTTGATTGTTGATTTTTAGTTTACGTGATTTAACTAAACGGTTGAAATTAAAAACAAACACGTAAAAGTTTAAAATAAATAGTTGAGAGTCTATTGGTATAAATGACCTAAAAATGCGGATTGTTACATTATCAAATGAAATTGAAAAGATATTTTCTTGTAATTTATACTCTTTTATTACATCTCGTAACATATGAAATAAATTTAGACCCGTGTGATGATACTCAAAGTTTTCAAAAGCAATCGTACGCTTCATAATTTGCCAAGTTACGGGATCAACCCAATGCGTGGTAACACAAAGGTACGAAACGGGCA
This sequence comes from Tanacetum coccineum, assembly GCA_026074375.1. Classification (NCBI taxonomy): domain Eukaryota; kingdom Viridiplantae; phylum Streptophyta; class Magnoliopsida; order Asterales; family Asteraceae; genus Tanacetum; species Tanacetum coccineum. Next base: position 17,498 of record BQNB010000252.1, on the reverse strand, counting down.
AACCATGAGGAGCCGACCAAACATCGGTTGTTAAGTTTACACTTGTATTTAAATTTTCAAAACCTTTTTTAGTTTAATTTTAGCCCTTTTTCAAGCTTTAATACAATCGCGTCTAAGAGTAGCACGACTTACTTGATTACATCGTGGTTGAAGAGTATTTTGAATCACATTAGTTAATCGAGGGTTGTCGAAGTGGTTGAACGGCAAACCTTCTTGAATCACAAAGCTTGCAAATTGTTGTCGACACCGCTCCGCTCCGTATGCAAAAATACCTCCTCTCGTGACATAGATGTTTGACCCGCTTCCAGAACGGATTTGAGTCCTTCGCAATACTTATCGGTATGCATCCTCAATGTTGAGTTGGATTTATGTTTCAAAAACTTATCGCAATGTTTGTAATTAGCCTTAATTGTCCCATCCGACAACTTCACGAGGTTGAAATTACACCAAACGTTTGGATTTCGGGTTGTTTCTAAAACTTCAACAATCGTTGGTGTATTTGTAGAACCACCACCAGCGGAAGTTGAAGAAGATTGAGTTGCCATTAGTGAGCGTTTTGAGTGTTTTGAGTGTTTTCAAGAGTGTTTGAGTGTTATAAACTTGTAACTAAACCAAAGTCAACATACCTATTTATAATAAACTTCAAAATGGCAAAATGGTAATTAAAACTTCAAAAAAAGGGGAAAAAGGTAACATTGCCCTATGCCATGTTTGTCATCACACAACGGTCAAAAACAAAAGGGCCCAAAAACCAATTCGTAACCAGTTATAAAAACCGGTTTCCCTAACCGGTTTTGAAAAACTCGGACCGAACCAGTTTCAACGGATATATATCCAAACCGGTTAGAAACTGAAGGTTTTTGGACAAACCGAACCGGTTTTGGTCAAAAACCGGTGTTGACCCGTTTCGGGTTTTTTTTTCGGTTTCGGGTTTTTTGTACACGACTAATTACATCCACCACTGTCACATGAACTTCACATCAACATCCGCTCTCACCGCCAAACACCTATAGTGATGCATTAAACTAACCACACAATCTCATTTAAACACAAACATACCTCACAATACACTCAAAAAAAATGGTCTTGTCAAGTTTATGACCGAACCACCTCCAAAATGGAGCTTCCACGCGTGAATCGGGGTGCCCCATAGTGTTCGACGACGCATTGATGTGGTGCTTGACGCGTGATTCATGCCCCATCGCGAGCATCCAACATGATTTTTATCATAAAAAGCTAATGCTTTTAAAATAATCTTTATAGGCAGTCTTATTAATATGTCGGTTAACGAGCACCCGGTGTAAAGAAACAAGCTCACCATGTGCATCCTAACTTTTGGTCACATGGTCCTATGCTAGTATTAAAACTCGCCCAAACCAAACCCCAAGTTTGGTAACAAAACCGGTAATGGAAAGAAAAAGAACTTGCTTGAGCTCCTTGGTGTACTAATCAGCTTTGTATCTTAAATTAGCTGAAGCCTAAATTATAAAAGCTCATACGAATTAGGTCTTCAAAATAAGCGCGAGTCTATATTAGAGTGTGATCATACAAAAGTATCGATACTAACGATTGTTATAAAATAATTTGTCTTTGAGAACTAAAACAAAAGTACATGAAAACTATTAGAACCTATCGCTTAACAAAGTCAGTAACTAATCCAGACTCTTTGAAATGAGATAAGCTTATAATGTATGTGCATATGTAAATAACACAAATGAAAACAAATGTTTATAGCATGTAGCTTATATGAGCTTCATCCTATTTGGAATTTGTATGCCTGCCCTTTTCAAAAGTTGCGCAGAAGCATGCTTTGCCATCGAAATAATCTCGCCCTGTTTTGCATAAGCAAAGTTTTGTTAACACAATGATATTTTTTCTGCAGATAGTAAAACAATGTCCATTTATATAGCCAGGCGCCTAACTGATATGGGTGATGTAACTATGATACCTCGTCAACGTTCATGATTTTCTGATTCTTCATGATCCAACGCCCATTGCACATAACAGAGTCTATATTTTCACTTCGCAAGCAATACACAAGGCTCGAGATACTGCATTTATAAAGCAAACAACACATATGGATATTAGAAACAGAAAAGAACAAAATATCGGATACATTTGAAACAAGAATATATTTGGTGTTAATTTATAAGATGATTATGTCTAGAAAACGACTACGTATTATAAGGATGAAGAAGTTTAAATCAAATTCAGGAGGCGTTGGTGTGTTTGGATATACAAGATTTGTGCAAAAGTGTTAATAAAGTATATTACCAGTCATGAATTGGAACCATTGACCACGAGGACGGATTGATTACAATCAAGTCAGCCTGCCGAAATATGCATAAGAACAAATTAAAGTCATGAACTGTAGGGGTAAATAAGTACTAGGTAATCAGGTTGAGCATGTTGGTAATATATGGGTCAATTTGGGGTTATATTTTATCTGATATAGGGAAGATGGTCAGATAAAAATAACAGCTGAAAGGAGATGGGTCAAAGGGGTTGAAGGTCATCCAAGGTCTATTTGGAATGCATATAACTTGCTAGGGTGTTCTTATCTCTCTGATTTACATTATGATTGTAATGGTATAGTTTTTGTGATAAATAATTTGCGCATTTCTTAACAATAATAGAATTAAAAAAATTAACCAAACAGTGTTGGCTCAACCTAACTCAACCTGGCCTGGCCCATTTTGACCCATATTAGAAAAGCCATTTCCAACCTGACCCGTTTTGTCCATTACTCAACCGCCCGTCTTGCCCCCAACCAACCTTTTTTCCAACTTTAAGAGATCCGATCTGGTTGTCCCAAAGTACTGCTTTTGCACCATTTACAGTCGCCATCTTCAGAACAGATTCAGCAGGAAGAGCTGTAGGATCGGTAGTCCCATTTTTATAAACTTCTCTCCCTTTGTTGATCAGAGAAGCTAGGTACATCTCATCAACTGTACAAGAGCAAGTAAGTTTATTATAGTACATTAAAAATAATCATATCTAAAAAAGTAAAACATACCGATGCTCATTCTGTTGTTTGATGGTGCTCCATCTGTCCCCAATGATACACAAACATCGGCATCAAGCATTTCCTTAATTGGCGCAAACCCAAGCATGCGCATGGCAGCAGCAGGACAGTGAGACACCTTAACCCCAGAATTAGAAAGAAATCTAATCTGAAACAGGTATAAGATAAGAATGAAAAATTATACAATCCAAAACAATACATTCAAAATGTCAGCACTATGTTGTAAGTTAGTTAGTCGGCTAATAGTGAACGTATCCAGGCTAAATTTAGAGGAATACCTCATTTTCATTGACCCAAACAGAATGAGCTGCAAGCAAATTGCTTGTCAAAAACTTTATTTTCTCGAGGTATGTAACTGTTCCATGATCAACTTCACGAGTTTGCATGACAAGATCATTTTCAAAAGGTATCTCTGCAACATGCTATTGTTTGAAACAAGCAGGCAATAAGAATCCGAGCTTACAAAAATAAACATCTTGAATCTGTTCAAAAACTTATTTAGAAAAGAGAGAGAGACCATGTGGATTCCAGTTTGTAGTTCTTTTGCAGTATCTCTTGTTTCTAGAAGCAATCGATCAGTTGAGTTCATAATCTGTCTAATCCCAAGCCATATTCTTATGCGTCCATCGGCTGTATTATGGTACTTCTTGTGCAATTCTTTTTGGGACTGTGCTCTTACAGAAAGAACATCAGATTATATATTTATTCCAATCTATTCCGTGCTGCACAATGTGGGAAATTTACCTGAATACATTCATCTGCGGTCCTAATGCCCCATGAAGACGGTAAACCGTCACCAGAATCCATAATCGACTCTGCCAAACATGCACGCAGACCCAGTAACTCTACTGCTTTCACCATTCCTGGTACATGTTGCCCTCCTGCTTCCGCAAAGCATGTGACCTGATAGTCATTTTATCAGCATCCAGATCTTGGACAACCAAATGTATACAAATTTAGAAGTTGAAAAAAAAACTTGTTTAAAATGCTGAAATATGGAACTGAGGGAGCTTACACCAGAGTGAATGAGTTCAATTCCACAAAGTAAAGTGGATATGTAGGAATCTTCTTCAGTCATATTCGATTCATACGGCCAAATGCGATGGTGCAACCATGTAAGCAAATCGACATCATCAGCAATCCCTCTAGCTAGTTGTTGAGATGTATGGACGTGTGTATTGATCAGTCCTAATATACAATAAACAACATAGTCAAGTAGCGAGTATTTAAGCGAGTGCGCTATAAGTGATCGCGCAAGTCCACCTTCTCTAAAGAGCCTCAGTTTTGTTGGGATCCTCACCATAACTAAGACTCTAGTTAGGAAATGGTGCTCACTTTTCATGATACTAATAGACTTGTAAGATAACAGCCATTGTTTTTGTATACTTATACAAGTTTGAATATTAGTGAACTGCTTTGTACATATTTTCTTCGGGTGTTTGGGATTTCATATTTTTAGTTTATGAATTTGGCTTATGAGCACTAAATAGTAAGCATCTTCGCATGTGCTTAATTAAAAGTGCTCATTTTCTCACAAAATAAAGAATAAGCTAATAAGTCCATAGCTATCCAAACATTTCAAAAGTGTTTTTTTCTTCTAAAAAGCCAATAAGCACTTATAATATGCAACCCCGATTCCCCAAACACCCTATAAAACTTGTATGCAGTAGGCTTACTTTGTGAATGACACATTTTCTTCATAATTGAACAGCCTGATAGTCATAACTTTTTTTCTGAAATTATTTTGTGTTTTATTTCTTCTATACTTCTCGCATTTTTAACGCAATTTCGAATGGAAAATTAGATGAAAATCCTATGTTTGACTATGTAAAGTAGGAGTAATTTTATCAAAAAGGAGTGAAACTAGCTATGATCCAAACTTTGTCAACAATTATTCAATTTGGACGATAAATAAAAATATAATATTTGAAGGGCAAACATAAGGAAACCAACCAGGAAGTAAAAACTGTCCATTAAGATCAATAATTTCATGTGAGCTTGAAGAATATTCAGTCATTATATCCAATGATTGACCAATAGCAACAATTCTATCATTTTCAATGACTATTCCACCGTTACGAAAAACACGAAGTTCATCATCCATAGTTACTATCAAACCATTGTGTAGTATGATCTGTGAATTGGTCATAACATCCTTTGCAACGTTCATGATTATGTTCTGTGCTTGTGTTTCAGTGTTGAACAACGTGGGGTTATCTCAAGTCAAAATTAAATGCTATTGTCAATGAAGAGGTGGAAAAAGGGTATTTTTGGAGGGTTAAAGTGGGTCGGAAGAGTGTAATGGTTAGAGTGTTGTCTGTTAGGGGTGTCATAAAAGTCGACTCGACCCGAACTCGAACCCGAATATGACTAATCGGGTCGGATCAATCGGGTTCAAAATTATATTCGGGTCAAGCCGAAATATAAACAAGGTCGGGTTTCAGGTTTCATATATTTATCTACTCGGGTTCGGGTCAACCTGAATGACCCGAGTTTGAATTTTTTTTTTATAACTCTATCTACTCTCTCTTTTTATTAACAAGCGCATGTGAATTGTGATATAATTAGCCCAGAGATTTGTCAACTATACACATAATAAAAGAGTGGTTAGTGTGAGTTTTAGTAAATTTACACTTTTGGTCCCTTCAAGATTTTTTAGATCTTAAATCTTGTCATTTTAATATAATGAAATAGATGGTCCCTTTATGATCCCTTAATATGTAAAAAGAAGCTAGTATGCAAAATAACTCACCTCATCACATATATATTTAAACATGCTTTGTATATCCAACATTCGATAAATTGGTTTACCGTATTGGATGGATATTGGAAAAGAACAAGCAAGATTACCCGCGCGTTGCTGCGGGCGTTAATTTTTCGCGCGTTGTTGCGGGACGTTAATTTTTTATTTGTATTTATTTATTTATTTTTATTTGTTTTTTCGCGCGTTTTTTTATGTTTAATAGTGTAAGTTTATTTTTTCCTGCACGTTACTGCGGGGCGTTAATTTTTCGCGCGTTGTTGCGTGTCATTAATTCTTTTTTTTTCCTTTAATTTTGTGCGAGTTTATTTTGTCGGTCTCATATTTAATAGTGCGGGTTTACTTTTTCAGTATCGTGTTTAGTAGTTTTTTTTTATGGGCTTTCGCGTTGTTGCATCGCGTTAAAATTTTATTTTTTCATTTTTTTTGCGAATTTATTTTTTTGGTCTCATGGTGTAAAATGACACTGTTTAAGTCAATTCGGAAATGTTGCCGCGGGTATTTTTTTATCTGAATGCGTCGGTACTTTTATAACATTTTTTCCCTCTCTATTTTGTGCCGACAATTTATTTTTTTTATTTTTTTTTTAAAACTAATTGGGCCTGCCCAAATTTTTGGGCTAACTTAAAATGAATAGTGAAAGTAGGTTAAAAACGCCGTCATTTTAATTCTAGTATCGTGTTTAGTAGCTTTTTTATGGTCTTACGCGTTGTTGCGTCGCGTTAAAATTTTATTTTTTTTATTTTTTATTTTTTTTGCGAATTTATTTGAATTTATTTTTTTGGTTTCTCTGGTGTAAAAATGAACACTGTTTAAGTCAATTCGAAAATGTTACCGCGGATATTTTTTTATCTGATGCGATCGGTACTTTTGTAACTTTTTTTACTCCCTATTTTTTTTTGTGCCTTCAAATTAAAAAAAAAAAAAAAAAATTAATTGGGACGGCCCAAAATTTTGGCTAAATTTTTGTGGGCTTCTGTTTTTTCTATGGTTGAAGCGTTGTTGTGCGTCGCTGTTAAAATTTTATTTTTTTTTTTTATTTTTTATCTTTTTTTGCGATTTAACTTTTTGGTCTCCATGGTGTAAAATGACACTGCTTTAAGTCAATTCGAAAAATGTTACGCGGATATTTTTTTATTTGATTTGCAATCGGTACTTTTATAACATTTTTTTCCTCCCTATTTTGTGCCAACAAATTAAAAAAAAAAACTAATTGGGCTAAATTTTTTGGCCCAGTACTGTAGCACAGTGCTTAAAATGAATAGTGAAAGTGGGTAAAAAACGTTATCGTTTTAATTGTAAAATGTGTAAGATAGTAATTAGCCCGGTTCTAATATTTGTCCAATGTCTAATACGTTAACATATTTACATAAATTACTTATATACAAATGAAAGCATGCAACTGTAACAAATGAAAGCATGCAACTGCTAGCAAAGTACCAAAGTTGCATTTTTGTTGCATTCGTCAAATGAAAACATGCAACTGCAACAAATGTTATTACTACAAGCTTTGTTTTGCTTTTGAACTCAAAAAATTCTAAATTGGCCAAGACCCGAACCCGAAATGACCCGAACCCGAATGACCCGAGTTCTAAACAAGGTCGGGTTCGGGTATGGATTTTATAAGTCTTGACCCGAATTGACCCGACCGATTTGACACGACCCGTTCCGACCCGACGATTCACACCCCTATTGGGTTTCATAGGCATGCCACAGGCGCCTACATGAGCACCAATTCTTTCACACGCGCACTTTAAAAACACTTCGCACTCACAACATCGCCATTTAAGCTTCATCACACACCATATTTTTTTTTATTCGTCATCTTTTCAAACAAAATTAAATTTCATTATTCATATAAAAATACATACATAAAACGTACGAAAAAAAACATACAAAAACGTATTAAAATAAAACAATAATTCTAGGCACTCTTGATTATATTTTGCCATTATCGCTTCTTGTTTCTTTTATTATAGCGGCTTTGCGTTCCGGCTGGCCCCCCCATCGATACCAATCAGGGAGAAACTCTAATCTTTACATTCTATGTAGGGTGAGCATTAAGGACCGTTGACAGGATCGGACGGGGGGAGGGAAAACCGGACAGAACCCGGACCGACGGACCGGAACCCTCCCGAACGTCATTTCGTGGTTCGGTCCTCGGTGTCCGGCGTTTTGGGGAACAATTCGGTCCGGTCCGGTCCAGTGGTCCTTCAAAAAACCCGAACATTTGCCTTGTTGGACCGGACCGGGACGAATTGACCGAACCGATTGGGCCGATCCGACCGGCGGATCCGTACCATTTCGGTTCCAGTCGCGTCGGTCGTAGACCAATTCGGTCTCGGTCCGGTCCGGTTTTGGACCGATGCTCAACCCTAACTCCATGTATGCCAGTTCTTTCGCTTTCTTCGCCTTGTACGCGGATTCAGCTGCTACAACTTTGCGTCTAAAATCCTCAGATAAAGACTCCGACTGACTTCCCTCGGTGCTCATCGTCGTATTTTCCGATTTGGTTTTCTTTGCCGGTCGAGGTTTACCGACGGCACGAGGTCTCGCATCGGGCCCGAATAGTTCAGTGTGATTAGTCGAATCAAGCGGGTTCGCTGCGTCCTATTTGGGGTGTTTTTTCAAAACCCGCCACGAGTGATCAAGCTGAAACTTTCTCCCATTTGACTGTTTACAAAAATTGAGCTTTGCATTTTCGATATGATCAGCCTAATTTTCTCCGTTTTTACGTTGTAAATGTTTGTAAATAGCGTTGAACTTTCAGCAATCACCGTTTATCCTATACCATTTCCCCGTGATCATATCCTTAGTACGCATACCTAGATGTGTAGATTGGATGAAATCGTCCGTGATCAGGGGCCACCAAAACGACTCCTCGTTTCGGTCGGATCCGATCTCGTTGTTCTCGGACACTTCGACCCAACACTCGCATAACAACTTTTCTTCCTCACGTGTCCAACGTTGCACCACCCGTACCGGATCTTCCTCGTCCGCGTCCAAATCCGCCGTTGGGGTGGTGGATTTTTTTAAGGTTTCGCGACTCGTTTTCCATTACGACGTTGTTCACGGGTAGGGGTGTGAATCGGGTCGGTCGGTCAGGTTCTGGTCAATCGGGTCGGGTCAATTCGGGTCAAGACTTATAAAATCCATACCCGAACCCGACCTTGTTTAGAACTCGGGTCATTCGGGTTCGGGTCATTCGGGTCGGGTCAATTCGGGTTCGGGTCTTGGCCAATTTAGAATTTTTTGAGTTCAAAAGCAAAACAAAGCGTGTAGTAATAACATTTGTTGCAGTTGCATGTTTTCATTTGACGAATGCAACAAAAATGCAACTTTGATACTTTGCTAGCAGTTGCATGCTTTAATTTGTTACAGTTGCATGCTTTCATTTGTATATAAGTAATTTATGTAAATATCTTAACGTATTAGACATTGGACAAAAATTAGAATTGGGCTAATTATATCACAATTCACATGCGCTTGTTAATAAAAAGAGAGAGTAGATAGAGTTATAAAAAAACCCTTTGAGATTTAGGATCTCAATTGATTTAAATATGTTAGAAAATTTTGAGAGAAAATATGGTCTGATTAAATACAAGCCGATATTGGAACCTATATATGCTCCCCCTCAATTGATGAGGGATTATGTTAGTGTCAGTTATGATGATTTTATAAATGGTTTAGAGTTTAACGAGAAACTCATGAAAAATTCATAAACTGACACATAACACTGATAACTACACAACTAAGTAATGTACAAAGTCTACAATATAAAACACATGATATTGACCTTTTAATTGGAATGACGATATCATTCCGTTCTCTGAAGAAGTTTGTAGTCAATATCACAAACACGTCCACCAACAAAGCATTCTAGGTTCCGGTAGATCCTTCTTGTCTTTCAATAGCCGCTATGAACTCTTTGCTCCTTGTCACGTCCTTTTGAGTCCAGAATTGCGTATTCATACCCGGATTGAGCCGCTTGACCTTAAATTCTTTGTCTCTGTAATCTAGTGCTTCCAGAATATGTATCAACGTTCCATCACTGAACTTGTATATTTCGTTAAACCGCATGATCTTTCGTTCATTGTTGTTGACCGGGAATACTACTGCTCGAGGAGACTCAATGATGGTATAGTTATGCTTGAACTTGTAGCCTGTAGCATTCCATCCTGGTTTAGTGAGGTTCAACTGTACCTGGTAGCTTTCAAGGCCAAGTTGAAAATCTTCAACTCGCTGTCGAATCACTAAGTTTCGGGTCCATAGTTTGACAGCAGTAGATAGCATCTGTTTGTCTGAACCAGGAAGATGATC
>BQNB010000251.1:143120-190546 GCA_026074375.1 Tanacetum coccineum | reverse complement strand
CCGGTCGCCAGAAAATTTTCATGCTAGTCCAAATACGATCATCGAGTCTCTTTCCATATTTACTATTCCCGTTCAGGACAGTGACTTTCATAGGGAAGAGTTCGATATATTTCCCGGTCCAGATGATTTAATACCGCTAGAAATTGAAAGAGATGATTACGATTCAAAAGATGATGAAAATTCAACCGTTGATGAGCCAGTTTTACTTCACACACCTTTTCCCGATGAAGATGAGTGTTTCGACCCAGGAGGCGATAATGATGAGATCAATGCTTTTCTAGCTATCGAAGTTCCTACGTATATTGAGGAAGGATATTATGAATCGGATAGAGACGTATTATATCTTGAGAGATTGCTTGTTGATGACACCACCCATAATCTCTTCTCCGAGGTGTTATTCGATCATGAACCACAATGCTTTAAGGATGAATCCGAATTTGATACTTTGAAAAATATGGTTAAAACTTTTGATCCCGGGATCTGGGAGAAAACTTTTTCTCCATCATGTGTGAGATTATCATCTAAGGACCACCATTATCTTTTCTTCACAATTGTTGTCCAAATCCTTTTTACTCATCATGTGAACTTTCTTTTCTCCTTCGGGAATGAGGACACCATTTTTGACCCCGACATCTCCACTTAGAGCCGGTGGCATCTCATCGGGATGGAACTTTCATGTGCTTTAATGTTTATCCAAACATTAATGAAAGCCCGATTGAGATTTTCTCTTCTATTTGCTTTCTCTCTCCTCTAGGACGATCTATGAATTCAGGGGAACCGAGGTCAGGCTGGATTGCGACCGGTGTACCAAAAATAAAGGCTCTTCGTGTGGAGGCACCCCGCATGGCTTATCCTTCATCTTCCTTTCGTAATGTTTATAATGTGATGAGAGGAGGCATGTACTCTTTCCGATCCTTGTTGTTGTGCGAGTGGTGGTGGGTAAAGTAGGTGTGGTAGGCAGTAGGTGTGACCCCAAAATTTTTTGAAGACCTCTCGTGTTCGGGTGTTTTGTCCCGGTGCCACTAGCTCAGGATGCTCCTGGCCTTTGCTTGCCCATTAGGTTTGGGAAATCCGATATCCTAAGATTAGAATCGAGCTAACATTTAATCATGTAGCATAACTTTGCTGTAAACGGCTTAAGATTGTTGTGATACGATTCTCGCATGCTTGTAGATCTATGCATTCCATATTTTTGATTTATAGTATGGGGTTTTGAGACCTTAGCTAGGAAACATTGGAGGACATTGTTTAATTATTTTAGTATGGGGTGTGCGAGATATAAATCTTTCGGATATGAATCTTATATCGCAAACCTTTGGGCGCCGTTGTTCTCGCGCCTACCTGGTCTATATACTTTATTCCCATAAAAAATTTAAAAATAATGAAAAAAGTTAAAATATTTCAGAAATAAAATAAGGTGGTTTTGGCAAATTGTGACTTTCCGGGCTGGGTAGGGAGAAGGAGGGTAGGGAGGTGGGAAATTTTTGTGACGGGGGCGCGACGGAGGGCGTGTGGGTTGAGCTTAGGCATTGTTCGACTTGAACTTTTAGCTAAGCTTCGGCGGGAAATTTCGCGAAGAACGAAAAATGATAGAGTTAAGTATGAGTGGGATGCTAAACAAGGATTATTTGGAAATCTTAAGAGCTCATGTATGTAATTTGTGGCTTTTTCTCCCATAAGCTCCTAACCGGATTAATAATACGTGCTATTTTTGGAGATTAAACTTAAATCAACAATTTTTATGTAGTATATAGCAAAAAATTTAGTCTTAGTTCAAACTTATACTTGAATTTTTCAAAAAGAAGTCTTCTCTATAAAAAAAATAAAAAAAAATAAAAAATTGAAATGATGAAAAATGAAAAAATATAATAAAGAATAATTATAAACTTAGGGCAAATAAAGGATTTCTTTTCTGTAATCGTGCCGTGCCACAACCGATGTACAAGTATCTGACCTTCTAAAGAACGCCCATAGTAAGAATAAAAATTCTAGGACTGATAAAGGTTTGGCTGATCTGTCCGGCTCATCAACCTGAGTGTTGCAGCCTTCTAAAAGGTCGAGGGTTACAATTGCATAAATGTTATGTTTAATATTAAGTTTGAATTAATTTAGATCTCTTTTTGTTAAATTTAAATATGCTTTTGAACTTTGACTATTTCATTTTAAGTTTGTAAATAAGCTATGTATATACGGGAAACCTGAGAGTTTTTGAAACCTAAGGTCCGTGAGTCCCGATACTAGTCTCTGTGGGGTGTCAAAAGCCTGGTCACTTAGCCGCAAGGTTGGGATGTGCCGAGACGAAAGTCGCTACATGGGATGATCTCGCCTTCAAACACCATTATTAGCACGCGGGTGGAACGTGAAACATAAATTTTGCAAAACATACTATCCAATGGTTGAAATCAAAATAGCACATTTTACCTATGATATAATAATTGTCGGATGAAAAAGTTACAAGCTGCAAATATGAGTATGTAGCGAGCCTAGCAATCTGCGCTGCGCTCGATCATTAAGCGGTAATTTTGTTTAAAGCTGGTTTGGAGTCGAGTGAAAAGTCGGGGACGATGAATTTATCCTTTTTGGGGCATTCTCGGATCGAAATGCATCTTGTTCTATGATCCCTAACGGTTATGGAAATAACGAAAGTCGGAATATTCTAGGTAGTTGCTAAAAAAATCTTAAAAATGGAAAAAGTTTTGAAAAATGGGAAAATCGGATGTTTTAAAACTTGTGATTTCTAAACTCTCCTCACAAAAGTCTTTGCTACTTTTCAAAGATTTAGTTTGGGGAAGTTTTGAGGTATTTGGTTTTAGAATATATAATATTGCCTGAGGACACCGGCAATCACTTAGTTTGGGGAATTTTGATATGTGAGAAATCACATATCCTTTTCAATCCAAAAATGGCCTTAAAATGAACAAATTGTGCAAAAATATGCTTGTATTTGTGTATTTTGTTGTTTGTGAATGTGTAGGTACGGATATTGCAAAAATCACAAGAAAACGGTCAAAACTGGACAAACACGAACACGAGAATGGAAAGAGTGCACAAGAGCCGAGAGTTTGATAGCAAAAAGGTCAAATAGTCAACCATGGTCAACAATGGTCAACTCACAAAAGACAAAAACCCTTAAAATACCCAAAATACCCTTAATGTTAAACCATTTTTAACAAAAGTCCAAAAATAATAACACCGTTAGTCCTGTTAATATAAAAGTTAACGGTCCGTTATGTTTTTATAACCAATCTCCCTTTTAAAAACCGAGCCCAGATTCAAAAACTGGCCCAATACCCTTAAAAAAGCCCAAGTCAACTATGTAAAAAAAAGCCCGGGTCAAACAGATCAAATAGAAAAGTGGGAGGGCGGAGAAAAACCGGTTTAACTGATACCCACCCGTCTTCCCTAATTCACCATCCTTGTAATTAACTCAATTTAAATGAAATTAACCCAATCCAACGTGACAAGTCAAAGATGCTAAGTACCAAGTACCATCTCAGCAAAAGAAACGTCACCAAAGCTTATGATTGGTCAAGCTCTGTCAAGAGAATGCCACGCGGGCTAAAAACAAACACATCCTTGATGGAAATTTACACTAAAAACAAGCCAAAAGAAGCACAAGGCCTCTGACACAAGGATTTCCACGCTGGCAATCCGTGTGCTCACTTATTAATCCAACGGCTTAGAGAAGGGATCCAATGATTGAAAGGATTCAAGGGCAGAGATCAAATCCAGCTTCTCTTAAGCCTATAAATAGAAGATCTCTCTCACTCACAAAGGGCATCTAGGAGTAGTATTAATATAGCTTAGTGTAGTTTTTAAATAACTTGTAATTTTTGCAATTTAGCTTATTGAAATGTCTTAATTCAGTAATTGTAATCTCTTTTTCAAGCTTATAACCACTTACTCTTTTATTAATTAAAGTGTGTTTTTCATTTTAATGTTCAATTTATGTTTTATAAGCAATTTGGTTTAATAAGCTCTTAATTAATCAACCCAGTCTTAAATAAACTCTTAATTCACCACTCAAGTCTAGTTATTCACTAGTTAGCTACTCAAAAAGCTTACTAAGCTTATTGATCACAACTTAAAATCCACCCAAAATATACCACATCTTATAAAATGGATAGGAAGCCAGTAATAGAAGGGCTTCCAGGACCTCACCAGCTTATCCTAGGATAAGTTGGAGCTTGTTGATAGCTCAAAAAAGCATTTATAAGCCTCGTTTTATGCAAAGGCAGTTGTAAGTTCTCTCTTTATATTATGTAGCTTAAAATTGCATTTTAGCTTATTATTGTTTAATAATAGATTATATCTGTTTAGTGTAGCTTATTAATGCTATTTATAGATGTTAGATGCTTATTATGTGTAATTGTTAGCTTAGAACTTAATTTGCTTGTCATTTGTCTTAAAACAGTTAAAAACCAAAAATATTAGCATAGTGTTATAGCTTATTATTTTAGCTTAAATGTTTGCTTAAATCTGTTCAATAGGATTGTTAAAGGCTTATTAATATCTGGTATTTGATATTTGTTCATTAAATCTCATTTTTTATAAGCTAAGTATGGATTTGAGGAAAATAAAGGAGTGTTTGGGTCAAGCAGTACTAACTCAAAGTTAGTACTGTTTAAGACCATTTGATCCTTTAATTTCATTTTAAATCTCATATCTAGGTTTATAAGAGTAGGATTAATAAGTTTAAATAGGCTTAATCTAGTTTTCTTTAAGTTTGTGAGTTACTAGTTTAAATCTGCTAGTTTTAATCAGTTCCTTTATAATTTTAGGCTAAAGTCTGTTTTAGTTGTTAGTTTTAATTAGCTTGCTCTTAGATAGGTGTTTTAAAGGTGTAGTAACTTAGTCCTTTGGCCTGCAATTGATAAATTTAGAATTTGGTCATTTCATTGCACACTGCATCAGCAGCTTAAAAAGACAAATAACCTTTTTCAATTTCAAAATTCAGCAAGTAAAAGTAGAATTTAGACTTTGAAATTTTGTGCACAAGTAGTTTGTAGGGTATATTAGATATGTTTAAGCTTTGTTTGCTTTAATTAGCTTATTTGTCATCTTTTTTTAAGCTTTAAAATTGCATTTTGTCTTTTGAAACACCAAAAGTAAACTCAGCATACTAAGTGTAATAAGCTGTTTTCAAATAGTTTTTTTCTTTGCCCATTTGTTTTTCAAAATAGTTTTTAAGATCTGTTTCTAGTAGCTTTTAGGCCAAGGTTTAAGTAGGTGTAGGGCTTATAGCTATAAGGATCCATTAGCTTATCTAGAAATAAGCTTAAAGTTGCCTCCAGGGACTTTTTGGTATGCAGTTTTTACCAAAGTGCTTATTTGTGATTTTTAGCTTATTGCCATAAGTTTTTGTTTAGTAACTGTCTTAACTAGTTTATTAGGTTAATTTTAAATTGTTTGTAGCTTATTAGGTCCAGGATTCAGCTTATTTTAGCTTTTCATAGAAAAACCAAAAATATCAAAAATAGCCTAAGTAGCTTTTTCATTGTGCTTTTTCAGTGCTTATTTGAATTTCAAAATGCTTTTTGTTTATTGTTTCAAGTAGCTTATTGGTCATAGTTTAAGTAGGTATAAGTTAGATTATCATAAGGTATTTTTAGAAATTTGTTAGGATTTTTAGCTTAAAGTTTGATGTTTTTCATGAATTAATTTTGTTAAAAACTTTAAAAAATCATAAAAAATAAAAAATAACCAAAAAATATAATTTTCTTTTTTTATAAAATTTTCTTTTTTCATATTCTAGGTTTAGGTTGAAATTTACTTCCGTAGTGTTAATATTTTGAAAGATCACTTTTTAAAGAACGGGATTCGATCCCCGTTCTTGTTTTCTTTATTTTTAAGCTTTAACCATTCTCGTTTTAGAATTTCCTTAGCATTTTCTTTTTAAATAGTCATTTAGGATTAGAAAAAGTTTAGAAAAGCATTTAAGGTTTAATTTAGTTCAATTGTTTATTTGTCACGTTTCCTTTAATTACCGTTATTTGAATTTAATTGCTTAATCGTTAATTTTTCTTGCTTGTTTAAACTATTTTTAATTGTAGATTTAGAAAATGAATCCAAAAAGTTTGAACCAATTCAAGTCATTGTCCAAATAACAAACGAGGTCTCAATTTCATAAGTCTTTGGGAAAACGACCCGGTAATCACTTACCGGTTTCTTACGTATTATATTATCGTGTGATTTTTCTTACTACCTTTGTCCTCAAGGGTAGTTTAGGAATTTTCTATACTTTGGATATTATTACGTATATATATAACTTTACCACACCAAGTTTTTGGCGCCGTTGCCGGGGATTTGTGATTAAGATCCCTTCGTTTGCATTTGTCGATCGTGGTTTGAAGAACCTTTCAATTTCGAAAGTTACGCTTTTAAGAAAATCAAAAATACCAAAAAATTAAAAATATAAAAAGTAAAAAAAATAAAAATTTTCTTTTCTTTTTAGTATATATAGAAGTTAAATAAATACAAAAATACAAAAATATTTGCTCTTCCGGATTTTTCGATTTTTCTTGTGAATTTGTGAATAAAATAAATAAAAATTTTACCAAGTTGGTAAAAGAACACCAATATATAATACTTTCAACTGAAGTATTATCTGGAACGCGAAGCATAGAATTTTGCAAAATGTTGATCCATAGTTGAAATTGAAAATAGCACATTCACCTAAGATATAATAATTATCGGGAGTGAAAAGTTTACAAGTTGCAAATATGAGTAGTGTTAGCATCTTAACTAATATTTAGCGGTGATTTCGTTTTAAGCTTGGTTTGGAGCAAGTGAAAAATCGGGGACGATGAATTTATCCTTTTTAGGGCATTCGAACGTAACCATTCTGAGACGTCGAAATAGAGGACGTGCTCCAAACATAGTCGAACCCGAGCTTCGTACTATCGTTGAAGTTGCACCAATGGCGGAACGTACAAGGGAAGAGCTACTCCGTGCACCCATAGAAGGGTATGGAGAAGCTATCGTTTACCGGAAATTAATGCGGATCATTTTGAAATTAAAACGAATTTGTTACAACTAGTTCAAGCTAACCTGTTTCACGGTTATGAGAGGGAAATCCCCACGCTCATATTAATAGTTTCAAAAGGATTACTTCAACTTTATGATTTAGAGATGTACCGAATGATGTTATTAAGCTTATGATGTTTCCATATTCGCTTGAGGGGAACACAAGATTGTGGTACGAGAAAGAACCACCTAATTCGATCTTGACTTGGGAGGATCTCGTAACTAAATTTGTAAATTAATTTTTCCCTCCTTCGAAAACCACTCACTTAAAGAATAAAATTTATTGTTTTACACAAAAATTTGAGGAAACTTTTAGTGAAGCATGGGAACGATTTAAGGAAATGCTTAGAGCTTGTCCTCACCACGGATTTACAGAGTTAACTCAAGTTGATACCTTCTATAATGGTTTAAACGAGAATGATCAAGACTCTTTAAATGCCGCGGCGGATGGAAATCTTTTGAGTAAGACGACTAGAGAGGCTTTGAACATAATTGAAAACAAATCAAAAGTTCGTTATTCACGTAATAAATCAAATGTTTCTAGGATGAATACGAATTCTAGGGAAAATGTTAGTAAAACGGATGAGAGAATTGATAAGCTTGCGGATCAACTTTCGACCTTAGTTGAGATTGTTTCTAAAAAAGTTGTCACTCCCGCTCCGGTTAAAGCGGTTGAGGAAATTTGTGTTACTTGTAGTGGGCCTCATGCTTGGTACAATTGTCCTAATACCGATAACAATCAAGCTAGTGTTTGTGCGGCAACGGGTTCTTACAATCAAGTTAACCCTCAAAACCGTGTTAGTAATCAAATGGCACCACCAGGTTTTGCTCCGGTGCAAAACAATGGTCAAAATAGGTTTAATCAAAATCAAGGTCAAGGGAATAATTTTAATCGGGGAAATAATTTTCATGGAAATCAAGGTTTTCAAGCTCAAAACAATCATGCTCCAAATTTTCAAAATCAAGGATTTCAAAACCAACCTTTTCAAGTTCCTAATAATCAAGTTCAACAAGAGTTTTCAAATGAATTTTCAAGTTACAAGAGAACTAATGATCAAATAATGAGAAACATGCAAAATCAAATCAACTCGTTGAAAGGAGAAGTTAAGAATGAAATTCAAAACACGATGAAGACTCAACAAGCCGTCTTGATGAATCAACAAAATGTTTTTCAAACTAACTTGCAAAATATGTTAAGTGGATTCTTCCAAAACCAAGCCTCAACTTCGGGTACTCTTTCGAGTAATACCATTCCAAACCCGAAGTGTGAGATGAAAGCGATCACTACTCGAAGTGGTGTTGCTTACGAGGGACCCTCGATTCCTACTAATCCTAAAAAGGTAGTGGAACGAGAAACCGAGGAGACAACGGATAAAGAGCAATCAAATTTCTAAGGAAGTACCGCTTACATCCCACCTCTGGTTAACCCCACTCCGATTCTAGAACCCGATGTTCCGAAGACTTTACCTAAGCCAAATATTCCATATCCTTCATGACGTAATGATCAAAAGTCCTGTGAAAAAGCTTCTTATCAAAAAGAGAAGATTTTTCAAATGTTTCAAGATTTACGCTTTGACATTAGCTTCGCAGACGCTTTATTTTTTATGCCAAGATTTGCTCCTACGATTAGGAATTTGCTCATGAATAAGGAAAAGTTGCTTGAATTAGCTAAGATACCGTTGAACGAGAATTGCTCGATGATGCTCCTCAAAAAGCTTCCCGAAAAGCTTGGAGATCCTGGCAAGTTTCTTATACCATGTAATTTCCCGGGAATGGATGTATGTCACGCCTTGGCCGATCTTGGCGCGAGCATAAATCTTATGCCCCTTTCCATTTGGAAAAAGTTATCCTTACCTGAACTTACCCCCACTCGGATGACTCTTGAGTTAGCGGATCGATCCATAAGTCATCCTAAAGGACTCTCTGAAGACGTTTATGTCAAAGTGGGAAAGTTCCACTTTCCTACCGACTTTGTTGTTGTAGATTTTGAAGCCGATCCTCGTGCTTTAATTGATGTTTATGGAGAAGAAATAACCCTTCGGGTTGATAACGAAGCCATCACTTTTAATCTCAATCAAACGACGAGATACTCCTCTTCATATGATGATGTGTCGATTAACCGAATTGATGAGATTTGTGAGTAGTATGCTCCGGAATTGCTAGGGTTTTCTAATAAATCTTCGGGTGGCAATCCCACCCCGACGTCTGAGCCTCTTACTTCCGAATTCATTTTAGAAGAGATCGAAGCTTATCTCAAGGATGATTCGATTTCACCGGAAATTGATCATGCCGATTGCGATCTGGAGGGAGATATTTGCTTAATTGAAAAATTATTAAATAATGACCCGTTTCAACTCCCTCCGATGGACCTAAAGCAAGGAGAAATAATCAAGGCAAAACCTTCAATGGAAGAACCTCCGGAATTAGAGTTAAAAGATTTACCATCTCATTTGGAATATGCTTACTTAGAAGAAAACGACAAGTTACCAATGATTATTGCAAAAGGTTTAAAAGATGATGAAAAAGATGCTCTCTTAAAAGTGCTCAAATCTCATAAACGGGCCATTGCTTGGAAAATCACCGATATCAAGGGTATCGACCCTCGTTTTTATACACACAAAATCTTGATGAAGGATGATTACAAACCCATAGTTCAAAGTCAAAGACGGGTTAACCCAAAAATTTACGAGGTAATAAAAAAGGAGGTCCTAAAACTTCTTGATGCCATAATGATTTACCCGATCTCCGACAGCCCATGGGTTAGTCCAGTGCATTGTGTTCCAAAGAAAGGTGGTATAACCGTTGTTGCTAATGACGAGAATGAATTAATTCCGACACGTTTAGTTACCGGGTGGAGAGTTTGTATCGACTATAGGAAATTAAATGAAGTGACTTGAAAAGATCATTTTCAATGCCGTTTATGGATCAAATGTTAGAACGATTAGCCAGAAATGAGTTTTATTGTTTTCTAGATGGATTTTCAGGATATTTTCAAATACCGATAGATCCCCAAGACCAGGAGAAAACTACTTTCACATGCCCGTATGGAACTTTCGAGTACCGTCGAATGCCATTTGGCTTATGTAATGCTCCCGGTACTTTCTAACGGTGTATGATGGCCATATTCTATGATATGATCAAAAAGACTATAGAAGTGTTTATGGATTATTTCTCAATTTTTGGGGATAGTTTTGATTCGTGCCTCTCCAATTTAGAAAAGATGCTAAAAAGGTGTGAAGACACGAATTTAATTCTTAATTAGGAGAAGTGCCACTTTATGTGTAGAGAAGGAATTGTGTTAGGACATAAAATTTCGAAGTCGGCAATTGAGGCCGATTGTGCTAAAGTCGATGTTATCGCTAAGCTCCCTCATCCGACTACCGTAAAAGGTGTTAGGAGTTTCCTAGGTCATGCAGGTTTTTACCGACGTTTTATCCAAGACTTTTCAAAAGTTGCTAGACCGATGACTCACCTTCTTGAGAAGGAAACACCGTTTGTGTTTTCTAAGGATTGTATTGATGCTTTCAAGACTCTTAAAAAGAAGCTTACCGAAGCTCCGATCTTAGTTGTCCTAGATTGGAACCTACCTTTTGAACTTATGTGTGATGCAAGTGATTTCGCGATTGGTGCGGTTTTAGGACAACGAAAGATGAAGCATTTTCAGTCTATACATTATGCTAGTAAGACGATGACCGAAGCTCAAATTCATTACACTACGACGGAGAAAGAAATGCTTGCCGTAGTATATGCTTTTGAAAAGTTTCAGCCATATCTTGTCTTATCTAAAAGCATAGTGTATACGGATCACTCGGCTTTAAAGTACCTTATGAATAAACAAGATGCTAAGCCGAGGTTGCTCTAGTGGGTTCTTCTCCTACAAGAATTTGATATCACCATCCGTGATAAAAAAAGAAGTGAGAACCTCGCGGCCGATCATTTATCAAGACTTGAGAATCCTCATAAAGATGCGTTAGAAAATAAAGACATAAATAAAAATTTTCCTTTAGAGACTCTTGGTGTAATATCTAGTGGAAATATCCTATGGTTTGCGGACTATGCAAATTTCCATGCGGGGAATTTTATCATCAAATGAATGACGACTCAACAAAAAAGGAAGTTTTTCAAGGACGTTAAACATTACTTTTGTGATGATCCCTATCTTTTTCGTATTTGTGCGGATCAAATCATTCGAAGGTGTGTGCATGGGCAGTAGTAATGATATTCTCAAAGTTGTCATGAAGGACCCATAGGGGGCCATCATAGTGCCAATCTCATGCTCGAAAGTATTGAGGCTGGTTTTCTTTTCTGGCCGACCATATATCGAGATGCCCATACTATGATCAAATCTTGTGATACGTGTCAAAGATCAAGGCAAAAATTTCACAACGAGATGAGATGCTCAAAACGCTATTCAAGTTTGTGAAATCTTTGATGTATGGGGTATCGATTTTATGGGACATTTATTAAATACACCTCTGTAGCCGTTGATTATCTTTCCGAAGTGGGTGGAAGCAAAGGCGCTCCCCACAAATGATGCTCTAGTTGTAGTTAAGTTTTTGAAAATCTTCTTTTTGCCCGATTCGGAACACCTTGGCTATTATTAGGCGATCTGCGGACCCATTTTTGTATGATCAATTTGCTAAAGTAATGTCTAAGTATAGGGTCACTCATCGTCTTGCTACCGCTTATCACCCCTCAAAAGTGCGGTCAAGTGGGATGTCCAGCGTGGTTTGAATCGTATTCTAAGTAAGGAATCGGTTGGTGAGAACCGTGCCTCATGGTCCGACAAACTAGATGACACTTTTTGGCATTCTGTGAATTGACCATTGTTGACCATGGGTTGACTTTTGATGACCTTTGCTAGAAAACTTCCGACTCTTGTGCACTCTATCCGTTCTCATGTTCGTGTTTGTCCGATTTTGACTGTTTTCTTGTGATTTTTGCAATATCCATACCTACACATTCACAAACAACAAAATACACAAATACAAGCATATTTTTGCACATTTTGATCATTTAAAGGTCATTTTTGATATACAAAAGATATGTGATTTCTCACATATCAAAATTCCCCAAACTAAGTGATTGCCATGTCCTCACGCAATATTATATGCCCTAAAACCAAATACCTTAAAACCTCCCCAAACTAAATCTTTGAAAAATAGCAAAGACTTTTATAGGGAGAGTTAAGAAATCACAAACTTTAAAACACCCCATTTTCCCATTTTTCAAAACTTTTTCATTTTTATGATTTTTCTAATTTACAACTTACAACTTATTCATGTGTGACATAATGTATTGCTTTCATTATTCATTGATAACTTTTAGGATCATGAAACGAAAAGCACAAAAAGTGTCCAAATGGATAAATTCATCGTCCCCGACTTTCACCTCTCCAAGCCAAGCTTAAAAACAAGATCATTGCAAAATACAAGTTATGATGTTATCAACTTACTCATAAAAGTAATTGTGCATTTTACTTTCCTCCTTATTTCATAATTTTGTATCCTCAAGATTTTATTATTATTTTTATTGGTGACAAATAAATTATGCCCCTATTAATTATAAAGTAAACCTGGTTTTCTATACCATAATTAGCTTGAATTCCTTTACTAAATAAGTACAGATTTATGGTGAGAATACAGGTCCACATTAAGGTTATAATTTTTTTAGCATGGATTTAGGGGTTATCTTTTATTTGTCATCACAACAACTCTAACTTCGAGTCCAGAGATGGAGGCTTTATTTAGATTATACACCCGGAGTTGAAATTTGGATTTATTCTGTTATATTGAACATTATTAAAAACATCGGTCCTTTAGAAGGCTGCTATATCGGTTGTGAGCCGGCAAGATGCAGCAAACATATTTCAGACTCGTAATTTCTCGTACCTTTTAGAAGGCTGCAACATCGGTTGTGAGCCGGCAAGATGCATCAAACTTTTATCAGTCTCGGATTATTATAACTATGTGCCTTATTTAGAAGACTGCAACATCGGTTGTGAGCCGACACAGAGGCCAGTACAACTTTTTTTCTAGCCCACAATTTTTATTATTATTATTACCTCCACCCTTTAAACGACTACCACATCGGTTGTGAGCCGGCAAGAGGTAGTAGTCTTATTTCGGCTTCGGTTTATTACATAACTACTATTATTATAGCTAAATTTCAAGTCATGTTGAGTCTTGAAACAACTGCACACATCGGTATGCAAAGCGAATCATGGTCCAGGGTCTTATTTCCCACAACACTGACAAAACCTCGATGTATACCTTACTTTCACCAGAGGGTATCTTTACGAAGTGATTTAAACTAAGAATCGTAAAAAACCAAAGAAACTTTATTTATTCAGCAATTATATATAAGGTGAAAAGTAATGGGAAAAATAGCCACAATTTACACTTATGAGCCTTAAAGATAATTAAACTATTCTATGTTTAGCATCAAAACTTATACTCTACTTATCATTCTCTTGTTCTTAACAATTTAAATTTATAGAAAGTAACTCTGTGAATACCTTAGCTATTATAGATTCGATCTTCACATATTTAAAATCAATTATGAGAACTTGCAAAGTCTTGATTTTTTATTGCCAGACTTGCGTTTTATAGCTCCTTTAGCAAAAATCAATCTATCTATAGTTAAGGAGAAAGCTAAGATATAAAACCGGCCGGGTCAAAATTACTTTTCGTTCTCACCAATGGAAAACCTACATTTGTGTTAACTATTTTTTAATTCACTAAACTATTTATATTTTTCATTATCATTTTTCTACACAATTTTTTTATATATGAACAATAAACTAGATATTAAAAATTTAAAATTTTTGTGGGAAAACGGGGTACGTGAGAACAAAAGCAAAGGTAGGTAAGATCATATCGAAGATATACTTGGCCGAAACTTTTCAAAAGCATACACTACGGCAAGCATTTCTTTCTCCGTCGTAGTGTAATGAATTTGAAAAGTTTCGGCCTGTCTTGTCTTATCTAAAAGCATTGTGTATACGAATTCAATTCGGCTCTAAAGTTCCTTATGAATAAACAGATGCCGAGCCGAGGTTGCTTCCGGTGGGTTCTTCTCCTATAAGAATCTGATATCACCATCTGTGATTAAAAAGAAAGTGAGAACCTCGCGGCCGATCATTTATCTAGACTTGAGAATCCTCACAAGGATGTGTTAAAAAATAAAGACATAAATGAAAATTTTCCTTTAGAAACTCTTAGTGTAATATCTAGTGGAAGTACCCCATGGTTTGCGGACTTTGCAAATTTCCATGCAGGGAATTTTATCCTCAAAGGAATGACGACTCAACAAAAGAAGAAAAGTTTTTCATGGTCGGTAAACATTATTTCTGAGGGCGTCCTTTCTTTTCTCGTATTTTGTGCGGATCAAATCATTCGAAGGTGTGTGCATGGGCAAGAAGCTAATGATATCCTCAAAGCTTGTCATGAAGGACCCACCGGGGGCCATCATAGTGCCAATCTCACCGCTCGAAAAGTATTTGATGCTGGTTTCTTTTGGCCTACCATATATCGAGATGCCCATACGATGATCAAATCTTGTGATATATGTCAAATACAAGGCAAACTTTCACAACGAGATAAGATGCCTCAAAACGCTATCTAAGTTTATGAAATCTTCGACGTATGGGGTATTGATTTTATGGGACCATTTCCGTCTTCAAGAGGAAATAAATACATCCTCGTAGCCGTTGATTATCTTTCGAAATGGGTTGTGTTAGGATCTAGAACTAGATAGATCTTCTAGCCTTTGTGGTTGTATAGTACTTATGTAATCACAAGTATATACGTGAGAGACTCTAACAATTGTTTAGGCGGAAACTAAACAATGCAGTATAAAGAAGAACAAATATAAACAATGATCCTCTATGGATCTCTCTATTGATAATAAACTGTTTGTGTAATGCGTAATCGGTACAAAACCCTAATGCTAAAGGTTTCTTTTATAGAGAAGAAACCCTAAATTGCTAAACAAGATTCCTAAAAACGCGTAAGAGATATACATCAATCTCTTCCTAATATATCTCATAAAAACGCGTAAGAGATATACATCAATCTCTTCCTAATATATCTCATGCCTATCTTCATGAGATAACTCTAGAATATAACTATAATTCCTGCATACAATAATTACGTCTATAAATAAGATCAGCAGATTCTATATCTGTCAGCAGAAATGAGAACATGACCAGCAGGAACACAATCAGCAGAAACGAACATCTCTAACAGCAGAAACGACACTTAGTCGTTTTCAATAATTCCCAACAGGTTGAAGCAAAGGCGCTCCCCACAAATGTTGCTAGAGTTGTAGTAAAGTTTTTAAAATATCTTTTTGCCCGATTTGGAACACCTAGAGCTATAATAAGCGATCGTGGGACCCATTTTTGTAACGATCAGTTTGCTAAAGTAATGTCTAAGTATAGGGTCACACATCGTCTAGCTACCGCTTATCACCCTCAAACGAGCGGTCAAGTGGAGGTGTCCAATCGAGGTTTAAAATGTATTCTAGAAAGGACGGTTGGAGAAAACCGTGCCTCATGGTCTGACAAATTAGATGACGCTTTGTGGGCATTTCGTACTGCTTTTAAGACACCAATTGGTTGTACACTTTATAAGTTAGTGTACGGAAAGTCTTGCCATTTACCTATCGAATTAAAGCATAAAGCATATTGGGCTTTGAAACATGCTAACTTTGATCTTAAAACCGCGGGTGATCACCGACGAAGCTTAAGACTGAAATGAACTTAATGAGCTTCGTGATTAAGCTTATGATAATTCTTTAATTTATAAGGAGAAGACGAAGAAGCTTCACGACTCAAAGATCAAAAACCGCATTTTCAATGTTGGTGATCGAGTTTTACTCTTCAACTCTCGTCTAAAGATATTCTCTGGAAATCTTTATACTCGTTGGTCGGACCTTTCACCATCACCAAAGTTTTTCCATACAGAATGTTGGTTATCTCAACCTGATGTCAAATCTTTTAGGTGACATGGTCATAGTGTGAAGCATTCACTTCGGACGGGAACTTCTCCACAAAACGGAAGTCCAGGATCTACACACCTCTCCCTAGACAAATCGAATTCAGGGATCGAGTACAAGCTAAGTGCTCGGATACCAAAAACAAAAAGGCTTCGTGGGAGGCAACCCTATGCTTATCCATTTTCTATTTTTCTTTCTAAGTTTTCTAATGTAGTGTGAGGAGGTTGTACTCTTCCGTTTCTTTGTGTTTGTTGTTGTACTTGTGATTGTTTGCAGGATGAACCCAAATTTTCTGAAGACTCTCGTGTTCGGTGTTGTGTCCCGGTTCACTCGAGCTTCTGGGATCGAGTCAAGCTATGTGACTCGGTTACCAAAAACAAAGCGCTTCGTGGGAGGCACCCCATGCTTATCCATTTTCTAATTTTCTTTCTAGTTTCTAATGTGTGTGAGGAGGCTTGTACTCTTCCGTTCTTTATATTTGTTGTTTGTACTTGTGATTATTTGCAGGATGAACCCAAATTTACTGAAGACTCTCGTGTTCGGTGTTGTGTCCCGGATCACTCGAGCTTCCTATCCTTTGTTTGAAATTAGTATTGGGAAATCCGATATCCTTCCATCATTATCGATTCACGTTTATCTTTGCATAATTAATAAATGGCTTAGATTTGCGTAGAGACCCGGCCTTAAACATTGAGGACAATGTTTCGTTTTAGTTTGGGGAGGGAATCTATCGATTTGATGTTACCTGCTTGTTGCTTTGTTCTCGCGTACCCGTTTTCCCACAAAAATTTTAAATTTTTAAGTTTTTATTTGTAGAAAAAAAAATGAAAAATGAAAATATATATATATATATATATATTAGTAGTTGAAAAAAAAGTGTTAAGACACGAATGTAGGCTCTCCGTTGGTGAGAACGAAAAGTAAATTTTGACCCGATTGGTTTTATACCTTAGCTTTCTCCTTAACTTTATATAGATTGTCTTTGCTAATCTTTTATACAAGGAGCTATAAAACGCTAGTCTAACTTGAAAAGGTCAAGACTTTGCAAGTTCCCATAATTGATTTTAAATATGCGAAGCTCAATTTATTTTAGGCTAAGTATTCACAAGTTTCTTTATTAGAAATTTTAAATTGTGAAGAACAAGAGATGATAGAGTAGAGTATAAGTTGTGATGCTAAACATAGAATAGTTGGATTTCTTTAAGGCTCATAAGTGTTAATTGTGGCTTTTTCTCCCATTAGCTTGTTTCACCTTTATATATAATTGTTTAATAAATAGAGTTGTGCGGTTTTTTTGGTTAATAATTAGTTAATAGAAGTTTTCTTTAGTTCCTTTGTGATTAGGATGAGTACACATCAGGAATACTTAATTTGGCATATTATATGTATCACATTAATAAATATTTTGCTTATTCCTTAAAGAGCCTTAGGGTATATGGGATAAGTAGAATTCAATAATAATCCAAGACTGATAAAAGTTTGCTGCATCTTGCCGGCTCACAACCGATGTTACAGCCTTCTAAAAGGTCGAGGAAGTTACCGAGGTCGAAATATGTTTGCTACATCTTGTCGGAGGCGTGGCCGATGTTGTAGCCTTCTAAAGGACTGAGGTTTAATAATGTTGCTTAATTTTTTGTCTTATTTTGTACCTTAAAGAGCCTAAGGGTATATGGTGCAAATAAGATTGGTCCATTCATGTCTTAAAGAGCCTTAGGGTATATGACATGAATGGTGCCTTGCTTAAGTACCACAAGGTTGGGATGTGCAGGACAGAAGTCGCTACATGGAATGATCTCGCGTATTACTAAATGAAACTAGACTCAATTATCTTCGAAACGGCATGTGGCACGCCTTCTAACTCCTTACGGTTCATTCTATATGCCATTTTCAAAAATGACAAAACTGAAAAACCTTTATGATGTACTTTAGCCGTCGGCCGAGGTTCCTGGCCACCGGCTAAAGCCCTTATGAGGGCTTTAGCCATCAGCCAAGGCCCTTCAGCCACCACCCAAAGCCCTCAGACCTGCAATACTTTACCTGAGAAGCCCTTTTTACCCAAAATACGACTTTTAGGACTTGATACTTTACAAAAACTTCCAGAATTCATGAACATAACATATTACTTCATTTACAAATACATTTGTGGGCTAAATGTCCTATACATACGCATCTCACGGGGTTTGCCAAATACTTGTTTTGACCCGTTTCATACAAAACACTTAAATAACATTCTTGACCATCATTTAACAACAAAGACCTGAACTTAGACATTTCAACATGACATTTACAATTCATTTTAGGACACTGTAGGGGTTAAACATTTATTTGAGCTCGGCATTTAATTCTAACGTCATATGCATAGTGATAGGTGTAAAATACACACATCCGTTAACACCAAAAATGACCCTAAATGACCAAAAATACAGTGAAAATGGCAAAGATATGTGTGTTTTTGTGTTTTGTGTATGCAGGTATGGATAAAGCAAAAATCATGAGAAAACCGTCAAAAACGGGCAAACACGGACACGGGAAACGGAAGAGCACAAAAGAAGCCGGGAAATCAAGCCAAAGTCAAAAAGTCAACCAATGGTCAAACCTTGGTCAACTCAAGTCAAACAGTCAAAAGTCAAGCCATAAAAGACAAAATTCCAAAGTTACACATTCAGTCCCTCAAAACCCTAAACTATAACACAAATGGTCCTTGAAGTCTAAATGGGCCCATTATCCCTAAAAACCTCACCCGGATCCAAAGCCCAAAACAAAAGCCCAATATCCAACCAATAAACCTTTTATAAAAATCCAGGGGCCATTTCTTTCTGCCATTATTGAAAGTCATTTGAGCACCTCTGAAGGAAAATGAAATTAGGGGTAAAAATCATTTTTTTCTAAAACAACCACAAGGACTGAAATTGCCATTATCCCAAACTTACCACCCGTTTGACACAATTCAGTTAAACTCAAAAAATAGGCGCCAAAACTTTGTTACTATTCATTCATCTTCTTACTTTACCACACAGTCAAATCAAGGGGCAAGTCTTAATCAAATGGCAAAAAGGACAATTCAAGGTATAATGAACAAAATGGCAGGGTCAAATTAGTCATCTCAAAGGCATTAATTGGCTCACCCAAGCAAGGAGGCCACGGTGGCAAATGAGAAAGCACAAGAGAAGAGGGATTTTACTCTACTATTACTCAAAGAACAAGCTCAAACGTCACATCAATGGATTGCCAGCTTGGCAATCCATGTGAGTGATCACATGATCAAAGGGCCATAATTGATTCTCCAATGATTAGAGGAATGTACGGATGAGATTGATAGGAGCGTGTAAGAGTGCTCAGACCCTAAAAGGTTCTCTTAGCAGCTATAAAAGGCCCTCACTCACACACATATGAGCATCTTCTTTTCTTGTAATTTTTTAGCTTAATTTAGTTTAGCTTATGAAATTTTCATGTATTTTCTTTAAATTCCTATTGTAATCTATTTCCAGTAATGTAACAAGCTTTTAGTAAATGAAATTCAGTCTTCTTTTAATAAAATTGTTATAAATTCTCAAATAGCTCTAGTGTTTTCATGTTAATGACTCATAAGTTCTCAATAAGCTCTTATTAGCTCTCTAAGTCTTTAAGCTTAGATTGAGCTTAATTCAGTCTTAATATTTACTTAAATAAATAAATTCAGCTAAATACTTTGTCTATTGGATTATAAGCTTTTGGAAGGGGATCCAAAGATGGAAGGGATCCCAAGGACTTTACTGGCTTATCTTAGGATAAGCCAGAGCTGTTGATAAGCTCATTTGAGCCCTTTAGCTTCTGTTTAGCTGAAGACTCTAGTAAGTTCTCATTTAATTTCCTTTGTTCTTCAATATATAGCTTAATAATTGCTTATTAGTGTAGATTTGCTTATTTGCTTAATCTAGTTGCTTATTTGTGCTTATAATTATCTCTTTGTGCTTATTAGTTATAAATTTTCATCTGTTTTTAGCTTAGGTAGCTTAGCTCTTAAATTTTCATTACTTGTCTTAAAAATCACTAAAAAGCCAAAAAAATAATAATTAGCTTAGTCTTTAAAACTTTGATTCTAGCTTAATTAGTTGTTGACTTATGTTTGTTAAGCCTATTATAAGCTAATTAATATCTGGTAATAAGGTCTTGTTATTTGGATTTTAATTTCATAAGCCCAAATGAAATCTGTCATTATATATAAGGAGTGTTTGGTTTAAGGTAGTTTGACCTTTAATAGTCAAAGGTTTTTGATAAAAGTCTTTGAACCAGCTTTGATTTAGTCTAAAATGGGTAGTTTAGTGGTTTTCTTAAGTTAGTTTTCAAAGATTGAAAAGTTTAAGTTCATTTAGGTTGTCTCAGCACTAGGGAACCTTTTCCCTTTCTCTTAGATTGTTAAAATTTTGATTCAAGCCTCCTAGGCTTAATTTGTGTTTATAGTTTGTTCAAACACACTCAATAGGAGTGTGTAGTGTAGGTCTTACCCTTAAGGTAACCTGCATATTAGATTTTGCCCCTTTGTTAATTGCATCAGCAGTAGTAACTTCAGTTACTATTGTTGTCTTCTTAAGCCTCAATTAAGTTAGTATTAGTAGGACTTAGGATCTAAATTTTAGTAGGATTATAGATTTCACATAGCTTAATATAGAATAGAACTTGTTCATTCCTAACTTAAATTCTAGCCTGCATTTTCGGTTTAACCAACCTGTCAATTGCACCAGGAGTATTAACAATAAGTTAATACTGTTGGTCTTATTGAATCAAAGATAAGGTAGCTTAAATAAGTTTTAGCTTTTAAAACTCAGTAGATTTATAGACTAGATATAGTTAAAGTTAGATTAAGTCTTTTTTCTAATTTTCTAGCTTAATAATTTAGGTGCATTTGCTTTTAAAAAGTTCATAAAAACTAAAAAAGCCATAAAAACAGTAGTAACTAGTCTAGCTTCTTAAATTTGAATTTCTAGCTTATAATGCTTGTTTTCATGATCTGGATTCATAGCTTATAAGTGATAGGTTAAGTTTCCAAAAGCTCAGCTTATGTCATAGTTTATAGTGCTTCTTAGCTTGTTAAGTTTTTGAGTTTTTAAGTTTTATTTCTGAGTTAGCTGTTTTTATCTTCAATTTCAATAAGCTTTTAATGAATTCAGTTAAAGTAGCTTTTCATATTTAGATTCTAGACATCATTAGCTTTTAGGAACAGCTTTTGGTTTTAGATTTGAGCTTATATTGAGCTTTGTGCAAGTGATTTAGTGTAAACAAGCATAAGTGAACTTAAAAGCCCACTTTCTGTGGTCAGAATTTCAAAATCTCTTTTAGAGCTTATCTTTGAGTTTTAGCTTAAGCTTCTTTCATTAAAAGTACTTTAAAAAGCCTCTTCTATAGTTTTTAGCTTTTGGTTTTCAAAAATATAAAAAAGTGCAAAAAGGGTGTTGCCAGACTCGAACCCACGACCTCTCCCACACAATACACACGTCTTACCAATATGCTACAATAGCTCATCCATCCACTTCTCTCCACATTTAATACTTGTACACATTTTAATTTTCTTTTTTCATTATAAGCCGTAGCCTAATAAGCTACTTTCACAGCTTATTCGATAAGCTGAGCTGCTTCTTTTATTTTTCTAGTAAACCTTGTTTCATTTTAGACTTTTCCTGAATTTTTCACATTTTTCCATTAAGTAGATTATTTTTAATCATTTTTCTTAGGATTTAATTTTCGAAAAATCATAAAAAATAGAAAAAAGTTTCAGAAAAATATAAAAAAATAGTTTTTAGTTTTAGAAAAATTACTTTTAGGTTTACATTCAGAAAAATCATTTTTACACCTTTTAGATTTTAATTTTCATTTTTGAGCTTTTATTTTTCATTTTAAAAATAGGATTTTAATTTTAAAAATAGTTAAAAATAGTTTTCTGAGTTTTTATGTTATTTTAGACTTTTCTAAGTTTAAAAATCATTTTTCTTAATTTTTAGGACTTAATTTGCTATTTTTTAGGATTTAATTAGATTGAAATAGTTTTTAATTCATAATAAATTCAAAAATAATCAAAAAAATATTTTTCTTTTTCTTAAAATTTTATTTAGTCTTATTTTAGGTTTAGAAATTTAGTTTGCATTTTTAGGAGTTAATTTTAATTTGGCTTATTAGTCGGTTTTATTTGTTTTCCGTTAATCATTAAGTGCTTTAATTGTTTTTGATTGCTTGTTTTTAATTAATAGTTATAGAAAACCCAATCAATCTTCGAACCCATTCAAATCAGTATCCAATATCAAGCGAGGTTTCAATTTCTCAAATCGTTGGCAAAACGACCCGGGAAATCATACTTTCCGGTAAACATACGTATATTTTATATATATATATATATATATATATATTTTAAAGAGTGAAAATTTCCTTAGGAAATTTTCTTAATTGCTCTTGTGATATTATATATTAGTATATATTACCAAGCGTATCATTAATCTTTGCTTATTTTGAATGTCTGTAGTACTAGCTTATAGTGTGTGCATTTTCAGCTTTTAGCTTTTAGATTAAGTCCCTAGAATTTAGTTTAAAAATAGCTAAAAAAAATCTGTTAGTATAAAGGTCTTAAAAAGTTTTTAAGTTAAAAAAACTGTCAGCTTATTTTTAGCTTTTCCAGCTTTTTGTAATTGCTTATTTAGGGTTAATCTTGCTTATTAGGTGTAGTTTAGACCCCCCCATAGCTTATTCAGCTTAGTCCCTAGCTTATTTTAGCTTATTAGCCTTTTTAGCTTAGAATTTTAAGTATAGAAGCTCTTAGTTAATTCTGTCTTTTTAAGCTTAGTATTAGCTTATTTTTTATTCTTATTGCTTATTAGGTTTAGACTTAAGCCTGCTTTAGCTTATTGAGTTATCCTTTGCTTATTTAGTCTTTAAAAAGCCCATTCACTTTTAGCTTAAAAGCATATATCTCAATTTGCAAACTGCCAATTCATTTTAGCTTATTCTGTGCTTATTTTTAAGACTCAACAAAAGTCTCTTCACAAAAAGTGCTTATTTACAGCTTTTCTAAAAGTTTGTTAAAAAGTTTTTGCATAAAAAAATATGTTGGGAGTTGAGGGAAATCAGGGGTGAGCAAGGCTCGAACCCCTGACCTCAACCTCACTCAACCAACATATTTAACACAACACACACCACCACTCGTGCCCTTGGGTCTTTTCCGTTTTTATTTGCACACATTAATCTTTTAACCTTTTTTAGTCAGTTTTAGCTATAAGCCTTTCTTGGCTTATTTCCGGCTTATTGTGATAAGCTGATTTCTCCATTTTATTTTTCTTAAATCCAGCATTGTTCAAAGGACTTTTCCTATTTTTTTTTAGAATTTTCCAAATTAGTTTAGTATTTTTTTAGATTAAATCCGTTTTTTATTCATATTAAATAAAATAAAAGTCAAAAAAAAATACTAACTCTCCTTTTTTTATAACTTTTCTTTATCATTTAGCGGTACTTAGGGAAAACCTAAATTTACTTTCGTAGGGTTTTTAGAATTTGTAACATTTGGTTTTTTAAAGAACGGATTTGGTCCTGTTATCCATTTTCTACGGCGCGCGTGGGTTTTAGACTTTAAATTGTTTTTTTTTTCCGGATTTTTTTTTTAGCGTGGCTTTACTTGTTTTGTCATTTAATTGTAGAATAGAGAACCAAATTCAACTTATGTGATTATTCAAGCGTAAATTCCAAACGTAAGCTCGATTTTCACATTACGCCTCGACGGTGGAAACGAAAAGGGGTTTTTATGGTTATTTCCTTATTTAAAAAAGTAATAACTTCATAACCGCCCTCACGGAATACTTACACTCTCTACTATTATTGATATTAATCTTATTATATATTTATATTATATTATATTTATATATATTACGTGTACGATTATCTTTTTGGCGCGTTGCGGGGATTCGTGATGTCCTATTATCTATATCAAGTTTAGTAGTTCTTTGAATTCCCTCTCCTTTGACTTTATCAATTTACTTTTTTTGACTAATTTTTATTATAAAAATATAAAATACAAATACAAAAATATTTTTTTCACGCTTTTTGTGTGAAACTATTATCAAATCTCCAATACATACATTTTCCTAAAGGAATTTGATACATACCAAACAAAAGTTTAAAAAACCTGCCTTATGTGTCACTTGTGAGAACGGCTCACCCTTTAAGAGATTAACAAAGCATATATAAGAGGGGCTAATACGGAGGGTTGTTACCGAGAACTCGACCCGAAATGGAGAAGGTTTTTAATAGCATCCGCTTTCCGTCATCTGTTCCTTTGTTGGTTTTTTCTTTAGAGAGATTACCGTTGAGCACAGTTGATTATTGGTATTTAAGTTATTCGGTCTCCATTTAGTCCTTACTAAACATTTCTCTGGCTGTTTAAAAAACTCGATAAAACCCATAAATAATCTCCTTTAACCTCTTGCCAATTTAATTCTTCTTTCTTATCCCTCTAATATTTTAATCTTATTGCGTCATCGATTATTTTGAATCCCTCTTCACGATTAAAGTAGTGTTCGTCTTGTGGATCTTTGTATAATAAAGAATGTTGTTGTTCAAATATGAGTTCCGTTGGCAAATTTGTTCATGATTCTAATAAAGCTCCCGACTCACCACCACATCCCCACACGTTTTCGTCCAACCAACGTCATTGCTTTCATTGTAAAGATGTGTTAGGAGATGGTGAATTTTGTCAAATTGGGGGGGTAATGTCCTTGTATGAGGTGTGCGCTCTCGAGCGGGCCTTAGCAAAGGACTTTGTTTGATTTGCTGCATTCGAGATATGGCAACCTACAATCCTAATCCCTAATACTTTAACACTGAATCTCCAAATATTTCGTGGAAATGTTTCACCAAAGTCCCACACTTAATGACCTATCATTTTTGTCTTAGTGTTGATGTAGCCGTTGGATGGCTTCTTTTGTCAAAAATGTACTTGTGAGTCTTGTGGGAACGGTGCTCATTATGGCTATAATTGTCCGCCGAAAGTTCTGACTATCTCTAATCCAGAACCATGCCATAATCAAACCGTTGATGAGCTCCCACAAACTTTGCCAAGTTTTGATCCGACATGCTATTCTGGAGTTTCTCCGGAAGATCCATTCACATATGATTCCACTCCTCATATTGTCGATGATTCTCCAAAACCGTTTTCAACCACACTTCACACCCACACATTAATTCTTGTGTTTTTGATCCTGGGACTGAGAGCGATGCTCATTATGGTTACGATTGTCCACCTCAAGTTCCGTTTATCTATAATTCGAAACCGTGTTACAATCAAGACTTTAATTTCCTACAAAATTTTTAATGTTTTCAACGATAATATATTTGTTGTACCCGCTGTGGGGGCCCACATGAGACTTTTCAATGTCAACAAGTGATCTTCTACCAACCTTGTTGTGAAAATTGCGGGGGCCCTCATGAGACTTTCCAATGTCAACCAATGAATAAAAATTATTATGAGCCAAATTTTTTCTATAATTCTAATTCTTTTGGTTTTGACCAATTTTAGCCCTCGTAATTTATCATTGATCATATTAATTCAATGAATGATAATCTAAAAGCTCAATAAGTGATGAATGATTATATGAGTAAGCTTCGTGAGACGTTTCAAACTTGGTTACAATAGCGGCAAGAACAAGTGGTT
Organism: Tanacetum coccineum; assembly: GCA_026074375.1. Taxonomy (NCBI): domain Eukaryota; kingdom Viridiplantae; phylum Streptophyta; class Magnoliopsida; order Asterales; family Asteraceae; genus Tanacetum; species Tanacetum coccineum. The sequence goes on along the minus strand of BQNB010000251.1, from coordinate 164,856 downwards.
AATATTGATACTTATACTCCCGTGTGTGTGTGTGTGTGTTGAAAGATTTCATTTACTACGATGATGACGATGACCGAGGAAAAGTTCTTATTCCCTTGAAAGTATTATTATTATGAGAACTTCCTGTGTATTGCTAATCACACCGTTTTATTAACGAGGAGCCCTTTGTCTCTCTTTATAATAGAGGATAGCATCTCAACACTAATTTGGAAACGGAATTGACGAATTATAAAAGTACTGTGTTGAGGACCTTGTCCATACCCCCAAGTGAGCCTGATGGTATTTCGAAGTGAAGTGTGATGTGCCGATTGTGATGATCTTAAACGACGCGAATTTTCAAAGGTTTTCCAATCCTCTCTTCGACGATTCTAACTCTAGTGATGACGAGTTAAGTCATGAGGAGGTTATTCACGAAATGAGTTTTAAAACTTATTCGAATCCTGTTTTTGATCTTGACGAGGAAATCATTTCTTGTGAGTTTAATCCGATTACATAATGAGAGACCTCGATTCTACTCCGAAAATGATCGTTTTAATACCCGAGTCTTATCTTCTGAATTATTACTCTATCTTGATACTTTGATGGCTTCTCTCCCAGATTGATTCTCTCTTCGATGAGTTCGCCGGTGAACTCATAACAATTCCTCCAAGAATTGTTAATAGAGAGCACGAGGAAATTCGCTCGCGAGTCTTATGGAGAGTGTGTGTGTGTGTGTGTGTGTGTGTGTGTCCCCGTCCACCAAAGATTTAATGCTAATCCAAATACAATCATCGAGTCTCTTCCCATATTTCCTATCCCCCTTGAGGATAGTGACTCTCTTAGGGAAGGATTGATAGGATTTCCTGGTCGGGATGATCAATCAACACCGGGTATTGATGAGTGATGATTACAATCGGAACCGGCTGAACGATTATTCTACCTCTCTTCCCCGGTTCGAATCATTAATGTTGATTTTATCTAAATTCTGGAGGGGGAAAAAATTTCAACCATTGATGTGGTGGAAGACATCCTCGTTGATGTGCCTAACATTTTGCCCACCCATCCCACACTTCATATGGATTTCGACTTCATTTCTTCTCATAATGATCTCGGATACGATCTTGATGTTTCTTCCTTGAGATAGAAACAAGATTTACGATCCGGGGATATGCAATGAAGTCGAATCATGAGATTTCTTGCTACTGTAATTCCCGTCGATTGAGTGACCGAGTCCTTCTTTTTAATTCTCGATTGAAGATTTTCTCGGGTAAACTTAAAACCCGTTGGACCGGATCGTTCACCGTTGCCCAAGTTTTTCCATATGACACCGTCGAGTTATCTCAAACCGATGTGTCAAATTTCAAGGTGAACGGTCATAGACTCAAGTACTACTTTGGAGGGGACATACCAACTGTGGTTGTCCCGGATCTCCAAACCTTCCCCAAGGACCTATGAATTCGAGGACGGGTCAGGCATAGTGACCTAAAACAAGCGCTTCGTGGGTGGCAACCTATGCTTATCCTTATATAATAATAGTAATGAATAAGTGTGTTGTGAGAAGGTGTGCCTCTTCCATTCTCGTGTGCTTGTGTTTTTGTGATGATTGTCCAGGAGTGTCCTGGATGTTTGAAGCCTCTCGTGCTCGCGGTTTTTGTCCTTCGTTCACTCGAGCTTCAAATCCTCAGCTTCATTATGGGAATCCAATATCCTAATCTAATCGACTAACGTTTATCTTTTGGCATACTTAATAAACGGCCTTAGATTTACGTAGAGACCCTTCTTAAAACATTGAGGACAATGTTCAGTTCTAGTATGGGGTTTTTCACGTAATCTCATTTTTACCACCAAAATACCAAAAAAATGAAAAAATTTAAAAATTTCCAAAAATAAAATAAGTGTTTTTTCACAATTTTGACTTTCCTACTGGGTAGAATAAGAATAAATTTTGACTCGATCGAACATGTTGCGCTCTAGCTTGTCCCTTAACTTTTAGACTAAGCATTCGTGGATTTTTTTTTAATTTGCGAAGAACGAAAAATGACAGAGTTAATTATGAGTTAGATGCTAAACAAGGATTAGTTGGAAATCTTAAGAGCTCATAAGTGTAGTTTGTGGCTTTTTCTCCCATAAGCTCCTAAACCGGACTAATAATACGTGCTCTTTTCGAAAATTAAACTTAAATCAACAATTTTTGAAGTATGGATGATATCAATAATTTTAGTTCAAATTTATACTTAAATTTTCTAAAAAGAATTTTTCTCTATATCTTGGTAATATAAAGTAAAAAAAATGGAAAAAATGAAAAAAATAAGTAATAATTATAAACTATGGGCTAATAAAAGTTTACTGCATCTTGCCGGCTCACAACCGATGTTGCAGCCTTTTAAAAGGTCGAGGATTTCATTAGTTTAATGGATGTGTAATTATATTAAGTGTAGTAAACGTGAATTAATAAATATAGGGAAAATCTCTTTTTCTTAAATTTAAATATGCTTTTGAACTAAGACTATTATAGGGAAAATTTCTTTTTCGTAAATTCAACATGTTTTGAACTAAGACTAATTCGTTTAAGATTATGTGTTCTTCTAAGAGTGAATTGTTTTATAACGGGAAAACCTAAGAGTTTTTGAAACCGAAGGTCCGTGAGTCCCGATACTAGCCTCTATGGGGTGTCAAAAGCCTGGTCACTTAGCCGCAAGGTTGGGACGTGTCGAGACGAAAGTCGCTACATGGGATGATCTCGCCTTCAAAATCATAATTCTTGGGTGGAACGTAAAACAATAGAAATATTGCAATTTTCTTAAAAAGGTTGATCCATGGTTGAAATTCGAAATAAGCACACTAACATAATATAAATAATTGACCAGAGTGAAAAGTTTACAAGGTAGAAATATGAGTAGTGTTAGCATCTTAGCTCATATTTAACGGTGATTTCATTTTTAAGCTTGGTTTGGGACGAGTGAAAAGTCGGGGACGATGAATTTATCCTTCTTGGGCATTTTAGGATGGAAATGTTTCTAGTTCTATGATCCCTAAAAGTTATGAAAATAACGAAAGTCAAACGTTCTAGTTAGTTGCTAAAAAGAAAAACATGAAAAGTACAAAAAAATGAGAAAAAGGAAAAATACAAAAATATGTATGGTAATAAGTGTAAAAATTTTAAAATGGCAAAAACGGGGCTTTCCAAAACTAATGATTCTTTAAATCCCCTTGATGAACACTTCGCAACTTTTCGAGGTAATTAGTCAAGGGGGATTAAGATTCTTGGTTTTCTTAAGTGTTTACTTATGGCATTGCGTGAGGACACGGCAATAGTTTAGTATGGGGGATTTTGGTATATGTTTAAATACACATACCTTTTACCTTTAAAACGTGCTTAAAATACTAAAAACATACCAAAAATACTTTGTATTTGTGTGTTTTGCATTTATATTGTGCAGGTAACAAATATCTAAGAAAATGACAAAAACAAAGCCAAAACAACAAAACCGAGCACGAGAACGGAAAGAGCGTGAAAAAATTAAAAAGTCAACCAAAGTCAAACCCGATAAGTCAACAAGTCAAAGCCAAAGCCAAAACTAAAGAAATACTTAATGGGCCCAACCGTACCCATCTAATGGGTTGGGGCAGCCCATTAAGCATTTATATGAAGCTTACATATGTTTTGAAATTTAAAAAGCCTAAAACCCTTTCTTTACTTACCAAACCTAATTACTAGCCCAAACCAAATACTTAACAGCCCACACAATAAGGCTGTTAAGTCATTTCATCATTAGTCCCCCAAGGACTGTGGGTGCAATAGTCATATACAACTTCAGGGACTGAAGTTGTTAACTCCCACAAACATTTACACCACAAAGGACGAACCTTGCAATCACACAATACAACTTGAGGGGCCATTTTGTAAAAAATTCAAACACTTCACCCCTGTTATCACTAAAACAGGATACAAACGAAAAAACCCAATTTGGCGCCAAATTTCCCTATTCATGTATCTTCAACCTCTGCCCCCCTGCAACAAAACAACAAAAACATCTCTTTCCCCCTCAACCCCACTTCACATGGGTCATTTGCCACCTTGGCAATATCCCTCACCCTTATTCGTCAAGATTAAAGACAAAAATCAATGGTGGAGATCAAGGATTGGGCTCTAAGGTGAAATCAAGGGTTTAGATCAATGGAAAAGAAGCACAACTCGGGTTTGAAGCTCAGTTCTCTTACAAAAGAAACACAATGGGAAGAAGACAAGAAAACAAGACCAAGACCCTTAGCTTATTTTAGTATAAATAGGACCCCATTGTAGCCTTTCAAGGCATGTAGTTTTTATCTAGTTTAATTTTCAGCTTATCTTAGTTAACATTTTAGCTTATTGCACTTTAAATTCAAGTCTTGTAACCTTTTTATGATTAATGAAAATTTGAAGTTTTTTAGTTTTAATTCCATTATTGTTACAACTGTTTTATAAGCTTCATAAGCTTTTACTTGAGCTTTTATATAAACTATTTTCTTCAAACAAACTAAATTGTTAAGTTTTTAAGCTTATTTCACTAAATTCACCCCTCAAAATACCACAGCTTCTTTTGGATGATAAGCCAAATTTGGATGGGCTTATGAACTCTACTAGCTTGACTTTGACAAGCTAGAGCTTGTAGATCAGCTTTTAAAAGCTTAAATAGTCTTGTTTTGAGCAAAGGCATTTGTAAGTTCCATTTTTCCATTTTTAAGCTTTTACTGTTCATCTGCTTATCTCTGCTTATTTATTGTTACTATATGCTTGTTTGTGCTTATTAATGATGTTTAGTGTTAAGAATGCTTATGTTGTAGTTTAAAAGTTACTTGTGCAAGCTTTTCTTAAAATCTGTCAAACTAGCTTATTTAATAGCATAATCTGTTTTTGCTTGTTTGAGTGCTTAATTCTTGTTGAAATCTGTTTAATATTGCTTATTAGTCTTAATTAATATCTGGTCTTTGCAAAGTTTGGCTTAAAAGCAAGATAGTCAGTTTAAAATGTCAAGAATCATTTTTAAAGAGGTGTTTGGTTTAACTAAGTTTGTGGGTCAAAATGGGTCAAAGATGGTTCAGACTGTTGGGTCAACTTAGTTTAGCCTAAATTAGTTATAAACTTAAGTTTTCAAAAGGTTTTAAGTGTTAAAATTTAGTTTTATGAATTTTAGAAACCACTATTTGAATATGTTGGTTTTTATTTTGTCATTAGGCTTATTTGAGTAGATTTGCATAAGTAGCTTTTGTGTGTTATTTTTATGCATGTTCAAGTGTCAAAATGCACTAGAATAGGTTTAGGTTAAGTTTGCATTATTTTGTTTAGTTTTGTCAAAATCTGTCAAAAAATTTGTAAGTGTCTTTTAAGTCCAAAACTACTTTTTGATTTAGCTTTTCTGGCTTATTCTTAATTTCAAAATGACTTTTGATTGTTGTTACAAGTTCTTTAAGGTCTAATTTTATCTGTTTGGAGGTCTTAAGTCCATAAGGATCCATTTGCACACCTTAATTTGAGCTTAAAAATAGTCAGTTTCAAAGTTAAAAAGGGTCAAGTCTTATAAAAATTATGAAAAATAGCTTTTTCATAAGCAAATTTCATGGCTTAGTCTTGTTTCAAACTCATTTCTCTCTGCTTATTTTTGAAGCTAGTTGTATAAGCTTTAAGAATCTACAAGCTACTAAGCCATAAGGTTCCATTAAGGCTTTGAGAAATTGGCTTAAAGATAGCTTGTTGGCCCTTTGAAGCTATTTTTAGTGCATTTTGCTTATTTGCTTTTCTGTGCTTATTTGCTTGTTTCCTTTGCTTATATTTGTTCCTATATGCTTATTAGGTGTAGTACTTTATCTGTTTAGGCTTATTTGTCTTTTTTATTAGCTTATTAGTCCCCAAAAAGGCTAACAGTTTAGCCCTTGTATGACTTAGTGTAAAAATAACAAATCTGCCTGCTTATTGTTGCTTTTTCCCAGCTAATTTTAGAGTTTTATGAAAAGTTGGTTTTTTAAATTTTGTTAGTTTAGCTTATTTTACAAGTCTTAAAAAGAAAAAGTAAAAAAAAATATTTGCAAAAAGAAAGAGGTCACACGGGTCGAACTTGTGACCTCCTCCTTCACAAGCCAATATATTTAACTCACTCACTCATAACCACTAGCACCAGATAGGGTCATCTGTCATATGTTTGCACAATTTATTTAATAAACACATATTGAGTCCATTTTTTCATATATTAAGCCGTAGCTTATTCAAGCTTATTCTGGGCTTATTTGATAAGATGGCTTATTCAGCTTATTTTTCCTGGCTTCCTTATAACATTTAGGATATTCTTGCAATTTTTTAGATTTTTCCAAATTAGTTTAGTATTTTTAATCATTTAATTTCATTAAAACCGTTTTTATTTCATGTTAAATTAAATAAAAGTCAAAAAAATCTAATTATTTTTTATAAAATTTTCTTTTATCAAATAGGACTGTAGAAAATTAGATTTGCTTTCGTAGGGTTAAAATTTTAGATTTTGGTTATTTAAAGAACGGGATTGAATCCCGTTAACGTTTTTCGTGTTTTTAAGCTTAAATCGCTTTCGTTTTTTGTTTAGTTTTCTTAGTTCTTGAATTTTAGTCATTTAGGGTTTATTAAAAGTTAAAAAATCACTTTAGGATTAAATTTAGATAATTTAGGTCTTAAGTCGCGTTTTTTAGGATTACCGTTATCATTTTAGTGATTTAGCCTTAATTACCTTCGTTTTTAGATTGTCTTACTTGAGTTTCTCGTAGAATTAGAAAACAAATCAAAATCTTGTTGAATTCAAACATCAAATATCAAACTAACTCTCGACTCTCAAATTTGCATTCCTCGTTGGGAAAACGACCCGGGAATATCATACTACTCGGATTTCATTGATTTTATTTCTTTAAACCTTATCAAGGGTCACTTGATTTGGTTTGGTTAATATAAGTAGTATATTATTATTATATATTATTTATATATACCTAAATTGATCGAAGTCAATTTTTGGCGCCGCTGCCGGGGAGGAGTGTATACGATTGTCGTTTCAACGTTTGACAATTAGTGCTTTGAAGATCCTTCCTTGTGAAGTTATTTTCTTTATAAAAATATAAAAATACAAAAATATTTTTCATTTTCTTTTATTAGTATATAAAAACAAGAAAAATCAAAAACATAAAAACATTGTCTTTAAATAATAAAAAAATCATCATCAATATAATGCTCTCAACTTGAGCATTATCATAATAAGTTCCCGAATCAAAGATTCAAAACTTGCCTTTGTGTCACTTGTGAAGTACGGCTCACCTTTAAGAGATTAACAAACTATAAGAGGGGTATAAGGAGGGTTGTTCCGAGGAACTACGACCCGAAAGGAGAAGGTTTTTAATAGCTTCGCGCTTTCCCGCTCCTCCGCTCCTTTGTGCGTTTTTCTTTTAGAGAGCTACCGTGAAGCAAGTTGATTATTGGTTTAAGTTATTCGGTCTCATTTTGTCCTTTAATAAAATATGTTGTTTAAAAAACTCGAAAAACCAAAAATAATCTCCTTTAACCTCTTTGCCATTTAATTCTTCTTCTTATCCCTCTATATTGTTTAATTCTTATGGCGTCACTCGATTATCGTTTGAATCCTATTTACACGATTAAAGAATGTTCGTCTTGTGGAGCTTTGTACAATAAATCATGTGGTTGTTCTAAAGGGGGTTTCGTAGACAAGTTTGTTCGTGATCCTAATAAAACACCCGACTCGTCTCAACGACCCCCTCAGGATTGTGTGAAGTGTGGAAACCCGGTTGAAGGTCCAAATTGTCAAGGACGTGCTCTATGGCGAAAGAAATTAAAGGAAGTTTGGTTAAAATTTGTCACTGAAAATGGAAATTTACCAAGACCTTTTAAAAACTTACGATGTATTGATGACGATACAACGTTGTTGATGCTCTCGGCGTCATTTGTTTTTCAAACAGGACCCCGGTGAAAATTCCTCGCAAAGGTCCTCCATATATTAACCACAATTGTTGTTACGAGTGTGGTGATTCGTTAGATGGAATCTTTTGTCAACGATGCACTTGTACAGGTCTTTGTGGAAAGGTGCTCATATTGGTTATATATCCACTGAAAGCTCCGATTATCCTTAATCCGAACCAAGCATCAAACCATTGATGAGCTCCGCAATACTTTGCTAAGTTTTGATCGAAGTGCTTATGTTCGAAAAAGAAAATTCATTACCTACGATTCAAAAACCTAACTTTGTTCGAAGATTCTCCTCAACGTTTTCAAACCCACCTCCACAACTCCTATGTATTCTTGTCGAAATTTTGCCGTGGGAAGATGAATCGTTTTGGTCACTATTGTACACCTCAAGTTCCGTTTATCTATCTGGAACCGTGTTACAATCAAGACTTTAATTTCCCGCAAGATTTTCATGAATTGCAACAACAATATCTTTGTTGTGAAAATTGCGGGGGCCCGCATGAGGCTTTGCAATGTCAACCGTTGAATTATTATGAACCTAATCCGTGTTATGATTCTAATTATTCCGTTTTATGACCAATTTGATCATTTTTACCCACAACAATTTCCTTGTTGTGAAAATTGTGGGGGTCCTCATGAAACTTACCAATGTTCAACAATGAATTGAAGATTATTATCACGAGCAAAATTCTTGCTATGATCCTAATTCTTTTGGTTTTGACCAATTTCAACCCCTGCAATATACCGTCAATCATCCTTTCTTCAATGATCAAAATGACCTTCTCAATTCTCAAAATGAGCTTTTCAATTCTCAAAATAAGCTTATGGAGCAATTGACATCCATGCGTGATATGATGTCTATTATATACAATTGAAAGAAGTAGAAAAGAGAATTGAAGAGAGCAAGCGGCTAAAGCTCGATATTGGAAGATTCCTATTTGCTACGATGATGACGATGACAAGGAAAGTTCTATTCCTTTGAAAGATATTATTATTTTTGGATTCCTACGTGGTTGTTGGCAATCACCACCGATTCACCAAAACGGACTCCTCTAATGCGAGGTGAGCATATTAGCACAATGCCGGGAAAAGAATTGGACGAATTCATAAAGTCTAGTGTTGAGAACCTTGTCCCTACCCCAAGTGAGTCCGAGGATGCTTCTGACGGTGTGTGTGATTTGCCCATTTGTGATGATTTTCCCAAGAGTCATCTTGTTAGTTTCTCTAACCCTCTCTTCGATATCAATGATGATTGTACCTCAAGTGATGATGAGTCATTTTCCGAGGAGGACGTTCCAATGGAGAATTTTAATTTTTTTTCTAATCCTCTTTTTGATCTTGATGAAGAAATCATTTCTACCGAGGTAAATCTAATTCAAAATGAGGTGTTAGAAAGTATCACTTCAATTCCCCCAGTAATTGATTCCTTTTATGCCGAATCCAATCTTATAGAATCTTTGCTTAATCGAAATACTTCGATTGATTCTTCTTCTAAGATTGATTCTCTTCTAGATGAGTTCGTCGGTGAACTCACTCTTCTCAAATCAATTCCACCAGGAATTGATGATGACAACCTTAATCCGGAAGGTGAAATTCATCTTGTTGAGAGATTGCTTTATGACAACTCATCTCCTCGCCCTCCGGAAGATTCTAATTCTGATGTTTCTGATGCTATAACCGAATCTTTCTCTCCATCTCCTATCCCCGTTGAGGATAGTGACTCTATCATGGAGGAAATTGATTTATTTCTTACTCCGGATGACTCGATGCCACCAGGCATTGAGACCGATGACTATGACTCCGAAGGGGATATCCTTTTCTTTGAAGAATTGCTTACCGATGATTCCCTTTCGCTCCCTGAGCATGAGTCTATCCACTTTGAAAGTGATTTTGATATTCCATCATCCCCTCGCCCTCCGGCGAAACCACCGGATGATGATGAAATTGAGCTCGATACGGGGAACTTCCCTTTGAATACAAAGTGAAGTGGGTGAATATTTCTGAACACTATGTTCGTTATAACCTAGACTTTACCCACCCAACCCACCCTTTGCCCAGTGATTCAAACTTTGCTTCCATTTTTATCCGAAAATGTGGACAAAGTTCATCTCTTATCACATCGGGGCTTTAAAGCTTCCAAGCTTTTTCATCAGAAAAGCCTGATGTTGATTCATGGATACAACACTCCTAATTTGGGTGTTCGTCATCCCTATTTTTATCCCCCTTGACAAGCTCAAGTATGGGGGGATCGGGTCAAGCTAAGTGACCTTAAACAAGCGCTTCGTGGGTGGCAACCCATGCTTATTCATTCTATCTTCTTTCTATTTACTAATAAGTGTTTTGTGTTGTGATGAGGCTCGCCTTTTCCATTATCTCGTGTTTTGTGTTTTGTGGTTTATTGTCCAGGATTTCCCGGATTATGAAGCCTCTCGTGCTCGCAGTTTTTATCCTTCGTTCACAAGAGCTTCACATCCTCAGCTTCAATTTGGGGATCCAATATCCTAAATCTTATCGACTAACGTTTTTCTTTTGGCATACTTAATAAACGGCCTTAGATTTACGTAGAGACCCTTCGTAAAACATTGAGGACAATGTTTAATTCTAGTATGGGGGGATCTTCGATTTGATTGTGCCTGCAGCAGTTGTTTTCACGTAATCCCGTTTTTACCACCAAAATTTCAAAAAAATGAAAAAATTTAAAATTTTTTAAAAATAAAATAAGTGTTTTGTCACAATTTTGACTTTCCTGCTGGGTAGAATAAGAATAAATTTTGACCCGATCGAGCGTGTTGAGCTCTAGCTTGTTCCTTAACTTTTAGACTAAGCGTTCGCGAATCTTCGCGAAGAACGAAAAATGATAGAGTTAAGTATGAGTTAGATGCTAAACAAGGATTATATGGAAATCTTACAAGCTCATGTGTGTAGTTTGTGGCTTTTTCTCCCATAAGCTCCTAACCGGACTAATAATACGTGCTATTTTTGGAGATTAAACTTAAATCAACAATTTTTATGTAGTTGATAGCAATAATTTTAGTCTTAGTTCCAATTTATACTTAAATTTTCCAAAAAGAAGTCTTCTTTATATATCATGAAATAAAGTAAAATGAAAAACAAAAGAAAAAGAATATAATAAATATAAACTGTGGGCTGATAAAAGTTTGCTGCATCTTGCCGGCTCACAACCGATGTTGCAGCCTTCTAAAGAAAGCCCATAGTAAGATAATAATCAGGAGACTGAAAAAGTTTGATAATCTTGCCGGCTCACAATCCGATGTTGCAGCATTTAAAAGGTCACAAGGATTTTCTTAAGAATGGAATAATTATATTTAAGTGTATAAAAGTGAATTAATTAAATTAGGGAAAATCTCTTTTTGTTAAATTTAAATATGCTTTTGAACTTTGACTAACTCATTTTAAGTTTCTAAATAAGCTATGTGTAAACAGGAAACCTGAGAGTTTTTGAAACCTAAGGTCCGTGAGTCCCGATACTAGTCTCTGTGGGGTGTCAAAAGCCTGGTCACTTAGCCGCAAGGATGCGAGATGTGCGAGACGAAGTCGCTACATGGATGAATCTCGCCTTCAAATCATTATTCTCGGTGGAACGTGAAGCATGAAATTGCAAACGTTGATCCATGGTTGAATTCAAAATAGCCATTCGCCTAATATAAATTAATGTCGGGGTGAAAGTTCAACAGTTGCACAAATATGAGTAGTGTTAGCATCTTAACTCATATTTAACAGTGATTTCGTTTTAAGCTTAGTTGGACAAGTAAAAGTCAGGGACGATGAATTTATCCTTTTTGGGGCATTCTCGGATCGAAATGCATCTTGTTCTATGATCCCTAAAAGTTATAAAATAACGAAAGTCAAATAAGTTAGTTAGTTGCTTAAAAAGAAAAGTACAAAAAAATACAAAAATATGTGGGAATAAGTGTATGTATATTTAAAAATGGTAAAGACGGGGCTTTTCCAATCTTTTGATTATTTATTTCCCCTTGACGAACACTTAGTTACTTTTCTAGGTTATTAGTCGAGGGGGGTTGAGGGTCTTAGTTTTCTCAAGTACTTACTTGTAGCATTGCGTGAGGAAACGCAATAGTTTAGTATGGGGGATTTTGGTATGTGTGTAATTACACATACCTTTTACCTAATAAAACGACCCTAAACGACCAAAAACGCACATAAAATGCCATAAATATGCTTGTTTTTGTGTTTGTACTGTGCAGGTATCGGATATTCACTAAAGGACGAAAAACAAAGCCAAACCGGACAAAACCGAGTACGAATTTGAAAAGAGCGCGAAAAACCGAGGCCAAAGGTGCAAAAGGATTGAAAACGGAGCTAAAACAGACATTTCTGGATCGACTAGACAACGTTTGTGCACTTAATGAAGTCAAGACAAAGTCAAAGTCAACCCCGAGATACGGCTTTCGAAAGGGCATCGAAAACCGAACCCAAATACCTAAATTGCCAAAAGTGGGCCCACCCGTACCCACCTAGTGGGCCCGGATCAGCCCATCTATTCTAATTTAAAAACTTTATTAAACCTTAGCCCCAAAATTTCCAATACAAAAGCCCATTCCTTTCTTTAGTTAAAAACCAAATGGCCCAAATACATTATACTGGCCCAACCCACATACCACTTAACGATCGTTTCACCCAAAACCCTTTTAACCCTTAACACCGTTAGTCCAAAAGGACTAACGGTGTAACACCAAACTAACCTCAAGGACCTACGATGAACAATGAAAGGACGAATAATGCAATAAACATATATAGGTTGAGGGACCAGTTTTGCCATCTCACCAAACTTTAACCCATTGATATCAAAACCTATTTACCCGCCAAATTACACTGTACATCCCCTCACACACTCTGCGTGTGTTTTGTCACTGTAGCAACCAGACAAAAAACCAACTCCACTCCAAAATAAGTCACCTTCCTACTCACCCCACCTACAACAGTCCAAACACACGTTGGCAATCCTAGGGATTTTAATTGGTCAAGGCGAATCAAGGGTGTGGATTAACCGGATTGGGGAGCAAGAAATATCAAGGGTTTAGATGGATTCTTTGAGCTCTCTCACTCAACAAACACAACAAACACAAAGCTAAGAAGACTCAGGGCTTATATAAAGAAAAAGAAGACAGAGATGAAAAAATTAACTAGGAGTAGGATAGTTTAATTTTTAATGTTTTTTAAAACTATGTTTTTAGTCTTTCTAATTCTGTCATTTTAAGTTTCCAAGCTTTGTAATCAATTTATGTTTGAATGAAAATTTAAGTTTTTGCAAAATTTTCTCATTTAAGTCTTTAACTGCTTATGTCACTTTGCTTATTTTACATGATTAATTTTTAGTTCTAATGGGTTATATATGCTTAGTGTTCCTTAATATTGACATGTTTTGAGTTTTCTTAAAAATTCCTAACCTGTTTAAGCTAGAAAATGAAATTTACCATCTTTAAGGGGTGTTTGGGTCAAGGACTCAAAACGGGTCAAATCTGTGTTTTTATTGGTTTTGGTAACTAAGCCAATTTTGATAAGTTAAGTTTAAGAGATTAAGTCTGTTTTTTAAAGGATGTTAAAGTGAAAAAGTCAATTTTAAGGTTTTATGCAAAAGTTGTTCAAGTTTGTGGTTCTAATTTTTTTTTCAAAATGCTTTAAATTGATTCTTGTTTAGAGTAAGTTTTGAGTTTGATTTATGATACATTTTAGAGTTAGTATGCAGTAGAAAAGAGAAACATTAAGTTTGTATTTGCCTATTAGGTTTAAAGTCAAAATCTGTCCTTGTTTTCAAAGGTCATTTTCTAGCCTTAGGTCTCAATTTTATTAGCAAATTTAGATGAGTTATAGTTCGTTTCATGGTCTGGATTTAATAGTATAAGTAGTTAGGATATAGATCTCAATCTGTTTTGGCTTATTTTTCACTTTTGAACTTATTTGCCTAACTTATTTTAGGTCTGAAAGTAGCTAATTGCCCTTTTGATTCCAAGTTCATAGTTAAATTCAGCTTTTTGCCTTTGCATTTTCCTAGTTTAATGCTTTACCTTTTAGCTTAATTCCTATTTTAATTTCGCTTATTAGCGTCTAGAGGCTGGCCATTTCTTGGGCTTATTTGCTTGACATAGCTTCTTAAACTTAAAAGGCCCAAACAGTTTAGAGCAATAAGCCTTTAGGCTTAAGTTAAGCAAACTGTCCCCCTTTTAATTGCTTATCCGCCCATTTTTTTTGCTTATTTCTGCTCACCCTTGCTTATTAGGCATAGGTACTTATCTGCCATAGCTTATTGATGTTTTCCCTTAGCTTATTTAGCCTTTAAAAGGCAAACAGTTTAGCTCCTCTAAGCCCTTAGTTAAATAAGCAAACCGTCAAAATCTTTCAGCTTTTTTCTAGCTTATTTACAAGTTTTTATAAAAAGTTCTTTTTTTTAAATATGCTTATTTTTGTATGTAGTTTAAGTTTTTTAAAAAGAAAAATGAAAAAAAAAAAATTGCAAAAAGGGTGGCTATGGGACTCGAACCCATGACCTCCCCCTTGTATACCAGCACCTCACACACACACACACAAACCACTTGCCCTAGGGACCTTTTTAGTTAGTATTTCCCTCATTTTATTTTTAGAGTCTTTTTATCCTTTTTAGCTTATCAGCTGTTTAAGCTTATTTAATGGCTTATGTGATATGCTGAATTCACCTTTTTATTTTTCCTAGATTCTACTCTTTTCAAGCTACTTTCCCTGAATTTTTCATAATTTTCCCATTTTATTTACTATTTTAATGAATTTTTCTTTTTAAAACTGTTTTTAAATCATAATAAATAAAATAAAAATCAAAAAAATATAATTCTTTTTTTCAAAATTTTCTTTTATCATGCAGGACCTAGGAAAAATAAATTTGCTTTTGTAGGGTTAATTTTGCAAAATTTGGTTTTCTAAAGAACGGGTTTAAAGTCCCGTTCTCGTCTTCGCGTTTTATCTTTAATTGTTTTTAATTACATGCTTCCGTAGACTTAGGTTTTCCTTTTATGCCTTATTTATGCTTCCCGTAGATTTTTAAGTTATTTAATTGCCTTTTTATGCTTTCCCGTAGTTTTAAGTTTAATTTCCCGTGCCTTTTTATGATTTTCCCGTAGTTTTAAGTATATCTTAGTTTAAATTCTTGTAGTTTCCTATAGGATTTAGAAAACCCAATCAAATCCTTCTTCATTCAAGCATCCAATCGTCAATCCAATAACGTAACTGTCAATTTCACGCCTCGTCGAGGAGAAACGGCCCGGGTTCGGTTTTAAACTTTGTGGATAACGAAGCGAGAGACCGATACTTCCAGTAATACTATACTACTACTATTGATATCATCCTATTTATTATATATTTATATATTTATTTATATTTATATGTAGTAAAGGGACTTGTCAGAGACTTTACCCACTTACTGCTTAATGGCAATTCATACACTAGTAGTCCACTAACTAAGTCTTTACCAATTAATCAAGAACGTATTCGTTGATCCCTAGGTCACTTGCAGGTCCAACTAAGCTCACAATCTAAGGGCAAAGATAGGTCATTTATTTGTGATCCTATTGGTATAGAGGGTTAAATCACTACTATGGAGAGCTATCCCGGCCCATCTTTAGATTACTTGGTCTGTTTCACTAGTACACTTGAATGTTACTGGTAGCATACCAAGAGCACGTGTTAAACAAGTATAAATTGATAAACATAAACAAGCAATCAACGATAAATTAAGAAATCGAGATATAAACAACCGACATTAAGACTTCTTATAATGGCTAATACCGTAAGGTATTAGCCTTTTAAACGTCATAATCAATACAAGAGTAATAATTTAGCCAGGCAAACCAAATCGGGAGTTAAAAACGAATGATACCAAAAACTGAACGATTACAAGAGTATAGGAAATTACACATTGTCTCCTATGGAATTAATCATGTTGCAAGACCTCTTCTGCTCTTTCTTTACTCCTCAGAAATCGAATATTGTGGTTTCTTCTAGGTATCGAAAATATATTTAGTCACTTTTTGTGGGATTTCTTGGAGTAGGGAAGCGTTCGATATCTTCCAGAATATTTTATTTCCATAGAATGAAGAAACAGCGTATTGGTCTTTCCTGGAGGATACGGGCCGTTACTTGGAATTTGTTTCCTTCGTGGTCTTTAGTGAAGTGCAGGCACAGACACGCCGTATCTTCCTTGATGGATACGGTGTATTGGTTGTCAGAACAGTAATATTCAAATATCTACGTTTTGCCTTTTAGTTAACTTTCACCAAGTACTCCCTAATTACTGCAATTCTCAAATACAAACGATTAAGTAATAATTCTTTGCAATAATTATACAAAATGAGTTATTTACATGGGATAAATGATGCTATAAAAGTGACGTTCTTTGATGTCATCAAAGATGATAAGTATGATGGTGATGATGTTTAGGGTGAAATCAAAAGATTGACTTGGGTTTATAATCACATTGCCAATAAGAAAGAAAAGAATAGGCATATGTGATTATTGGATGGTTTAAGAAAGGAATGTTTAGAGTGTGTGGAATATATAGTCATTTGTTGGGTAAGAAGGTTAAACAAATGATTAGGAAGGATGTGTTGTAGGATGTATGGTATGAAAGTGGTGTTTGGAAGAATGTGGAAGTTTGTAAGAAATCTTGTACATGTGAGGAATACATATGTGCGTTTGTAAAACATTTATAGGTGAGGAGGTGAGAAAACTCAAAGCATGATTAACCTCCAAATACCACAAACTCAATTAGTCATTTAGACTTTAATCCATGATAATCAATAATGGATTTGATCATTAATCATCTTGATGCAAACAAGCTAAGTGCTTTGCATCTCAAGTTAAGCATATCCTATAATGGGAAAGGATGCGTTAACGCAAAGTGACCTTTGACTTATTTTGACCAATAAGGGAGTAAAACCCGTTACGTGATTAGGAACAACATAAATCCGGATTAAGATCAAATGAATACTTTCTTTTGATGGTATGTTAAAAATATGATCATACTAGGTTTAGAAAGAAGTTTTGGCCTTGGCTAGAGGCGTTTGATAAAAGATTTGAGTTGGAATTTTGTTGAAAAATGAGAGGATTTATTTTCGCTCCTCTCTAAGTTTAAACCTCGTTCAGAGTGTTCCTAAATGCTTAAATATCATGTACATACCTTTATTGAAGTTTCCACGTATGTCGGGTAAGAGGAAAGCCGACAAAGCAAAATCCGTAAAATCAATTTCGCATGTGGCGCGTTGGCCACGCGCTGACGCGTACCCAGCGCGCCAGACTTGCAAATCTGGTTTTACGGATTTTGGCTATTGTTTGTTATTTTATATTTTGCGAACGTTTATTTGTCTTCTTTAAAACATAAAGGATATCCTAGTCAATGTTGCACCAACAATATTAAGAGTAAAAATAGTCATGTGTTGGTTAGCACCAGAGTCATGTAATCACCCATTCTGTATTTTTACAAAGATAAATATTACTCTTATAAAATTTGTAAAAAATTATATTAGAAAACACATTGTTGTTTAGAAAACTTAACATACATGCCATATTGGCATGTATACTGCTAGAAGGCACATCTTTGATGAGATTCTTCAATTTCATCATCTGTTTAGTGTTGAAAGATGATGTAGTATCATTCTCATTAGAAGAAGTGCAAGAATTAGCATTGAAAGAAGGTTTAAAACCAGTTTGTTTTCAAACTAGAATTTTGTTTTATACATGGAGGTATAAAAAAAAAAAAAAAAAAAAATAAAACCCAATCAAATTAAAACATCTGTCAACAGTGTGACCAACTTTCCCACATTTTTTACAAATCAAACTTGGGTTAGGTCCTTTGTTGCTCCCATTGTTATTGCCACTGTTATTACTATTGTTACCAGAGTTAGAAAACATTTTATTATCAAATCTCTCATGTAACACATTATTTAACCAATTAGTTTTAGAAGCCAAAAATGGATACCCTGAGTTTGGTCACAACCATCAGAAATAGAGGGCAATGCATCTATGAGCTTCTTTTCTGGAAACAATACCAATTCATCATTTACTTCATGCAAAGTCTCATCTTGACAGGAGAAACTTTTGTTCCAAGCTGTTATTCATCATTAAGACTCATTAAAAATTCCATATGTTCATAAGTTGCATTAGTGTTTTAAACACATTCTCTCTAGCAACGCAAGTATAACCTAGGCAATTGTTCATAATTTCAATAAGTATCTCCACATAAGAAGTAAGCTTATGATAAAATACTCTTTTATAGTTTAAATTCACAATACTTAAAATTATGCATTTTTTGAAACAAATTTAAAGATATTTAGAGCCATAAGTTTATCATAAGTTTCTTTAAGTTCAGCCCAAACTTCAGCAGCATTATCAGTGAAAATTTAACCAAGAAATAATTTTTCAAATACATAATTCAATAACCAAGATAACACAATAGTATTACATCTCTCTCATTGATAAGTCAATGGGACATTAGAAGCATAAGCATACTTACACAAGTACAATTAATAAATACAGTTTTATTTCTAGTATTAATAGCGAATATGATAGCAGTAGCCCAAACTCTAATATTTTCAGTACTAGTCAATTTTACATATATAATAATATTAGTACTAAAATCATTAGAATGCAAATCAAGACTACTAATTAACACCTCATTACAAACACTAGCATTAACCATGATGAACAACAAAAGAGATAAACAAAAAAAAATAACACATAGATATCAAAGCAACATATACACACATCAGAAAAGAAACAAACAAGCACATAACAACAAAGATCAGATAACAATCAACAAGAAAATCACAAATAAGTAACTAAAGATAAAAGAAAGCCAAGAACACACTCACACCCTAAATCAACAAACGTAACTTTAGATGTACTGAGAACTGACCAGAGCATGGTTCGTACTAACACATTATATTTCAAATTATTGATTTTAGTATAGTTAAATTTGCAAATTGGATAAAAACAAATAAAATACTGTGATTTTTCCCGTGTCGATCTTCAATTTCATGTGTTTTAAGCTAAATTGTGACTGTTTCTTTTCATGTGATTATAAAGTTTCATACTAACTGCTATTATCTTTTAATTTGATTACGGTGTGTGATTTATGGTTGGAAAGTTATGAATGTGTGTTTTCCATTGAGAAATAACGGGATAAGTCTTTAATTTATACACATAATTTTTTGTGTCTAACGATCAACAGTTCATGAAATATTTAATTATAAAAAGATGGGTGTAATTGAATTTTTAATTTATATATTAATTAATTTCTTCGTTTTTTCTCAACAGAAGGATCTAGGTGAAATTTGTCTCCTGGTATATGAGAAATGTTTAGTATGCAAAAGATTTCTCCTCTACCTAACCAAACATATAAAAATATATCCCACAAACATACTACGTAATCTCGCCTAAACCAATTACAAACTATAAGATGGTTCTGAATGCGACATACGATCTGTGATTTTGAACATCTTTTGGATGTATTTAATTCAAATGGACATTTATATTTGTAGTATTCCGTTTGTGGTTGACAAAAGTAAGTCAATTTAAACCCAAAAATATATTAAAGACTCAAATGAACAATCTACCCATCATTTTTTTCATCAAATAAAAAAACCATTTTCCAATCTTTTTTAAAAATTAAATATCTCACAAACCATTAATCGTTACGCAAAACGAACCATACCATCGCTCTGCAACCAATTATAGACGCTTATTAATATTGTTACTAATATACAACCTATTAAGCAATTAAGATCTTGATTGATGAATTAATGTGTGTAAATAAAGGTGTAATAGTATGTGTGTTTAGAGAGAGAATTTCTTAACCTTTTCTTATTTGATATTGATATAAATGACTTAGTGTGGAGGATTACATCATTATGGTGGTCATTTTACCTTATTTATACTTAGAGATGTAACTAAGTATACTATAAATACAATAGTAGTCCCTACACTATTTCCTTTTAAGCAGATTGATCATAATCTATTCATTTCCTATTATTACATCACCAATGTGAAATTTATTTTTAATTCCAACAATCTCCCCCTATGTAATGATAGGATAGATTTGGATCTCTTTTCCTTGAAGCTCAAAAATGCTGAGAATTCTTTATGAAAGCTGAGGGCGACCTTGTAGCATATCTCATCCTATATAGTTTTCTCCCCCTATATGATAGGATACATTTTGTTATCTCTGAAGGTATCAACTCTACTTTCGCACTCAAAACCAGCAATCTCAAAAGCTAATCTTGATCTTCTTTTAGCAACTTGAATCTTTTAAAGCTTGTATGAAACCTTTATATCTTGATCTTGATCTTGAAGGTAGATTTGAAATACATAATGTTGTAGACAATAGATCTTAAACATGTTGATAATGATTGAGCATTGCTTTGTAGAAGACTTGAACACTTATCTTTATCCTTGAATCTTCATACTCTTTGAGCTCCCCCTCAATCACATATCCATCTCTTTGAACATTGAAGTAGTGATCTTGATTGTGAAGACTTTTTATTGAATGAATTATTGTTGAAGACGATGATGATATTGTTGAAGTAATCTCATGTAAATGTTGAACCGGCTATCTTGATCGATCTTTAAGCTTGATGAAACACTACAACTTATTCTAAACATTTGATGATGTAACCTCGAAACATATCAATAAGAAAAGAAAATAACAAAATAACTCTCATTCTGTTTTTGCTTTCTCTCTTTTCATTCAATCCTCACCAACAATATATACATTTTCTCATTTTATTTTTGCTTTCTCTCATTTATTTTAATCCTCACCAATCATGAAGACAAAACATATCTTCTCGATCAAACTACTTATATAATGAATTCCTTAAACTTCAATTTCTATTTGCCTATTATCTTGATTTGTCCCATACTTTCTTACTTATATCTTCTCCCATTTATATACTTAGATATATCTCTTAATTTCCAAGCTTATATCTTCTCCCCTTCTTATATACGAAAAATACTAAGCTTGTATCTTCTCCCCAAGTATACTTATATATTTTTACCCCCTTTATATTTGGAAACTACTAAGCTTATATCTTCTCCCCCTCATGATGATTATGATCCATCGTGAACATCATGATCATAAAAGCTCCATAATAAGCTCTGGGTGAAAAATATTATTTGAAGTCCATGAAATTGCAAATGAAATCATTTCTTTTATCTCTAAGAATCAAACATTCTCCCCTTTATAAACAAACATACTCCCCCAAAATAAACCATAAGCTCCCTCAAACCGACAAACTTGATTGCTATGATTCCCGTAAAGGTTGAAAGGTAACTTTTGTCATTATACGATTCCTTGAAGATGTCATGCTTGTGCAAGGTAGAGATGTTGTTGTTGTATGTTGTAGAAGATGAATGGAAAATTATCAAAGTAAGAAATATCTTCCACTTTAACCATGGAGTTCATATATCACAAGATCATGCTTTAAAAATTCCCAATGAATGTTATTTTGAAAAATATGACCAAATCAATATCTCGTTGATAAGCATGCTGAAATATGATCATAAAAACCAAATAAGCATTGATATTGTGAACTTAATGTTGTTTTACCATGTGAAACACATAACCACTAGATCACATAGATTACTAGATAACACTTATTGGAATCATTAATCAATCATTTTTAAATAGTGACCTATGTTCAGTGTAGGCATGACAGTAGCACTGGTAGGGTTTCCATTCAATCATTGTGAATACTATTTGATAGTATCACTCCAGAATGTTCTGGCATT